>NW_010581182.1:9573-36556 GCF_000705375.1 Tinamus guttatus | reverse complement strand
CTCACGGAGCGGGCGGCGCGGCCTGCGCGGCCCGGCCCCGACCCGCCTCCAGGGGAAGTTTTCGGGAGGAAATAAATAAATAAATACGCGAATAAGTACAAATAGAAACGCTGTGGTGGTGCCGGGGACGGCTGCAGCCCGTGCGGGGGGGCAGCAAAATTCGGTAGTTGGAAAAATAGGCTGCAAGGAAGGAAGTTTGCTGAAGAGCTGATAGGCGGTGGGGAGGGTTTTTTCCCCCCCAAGTTTTGAAAAGGCAGAACTTGTTTTACTGTTTTTAGTAAGTTCATTTTTTTTTTGCTTGTTCGTTTTTTAGCTTGTGTGTGCAACAGCTAAAACTTTTGTCAACTAGTTACAAAAACAAACTTGCCAGTGCTCCCAACTTCTCTTCCTGTCAGGTTTTCTGCAGCAGGAGACCTGCTGGAGGTATCCCAGCCCTCTGGCTGCAGGAAAGCTGGGTGCTCATCCCCTTGAAACGTGGACCAATGTGCCAGGCATTCAAAGGCACTGGTTGCTTTGGAAAGCGCCCGTTGGTGTGTTGGGATTCCCGTCTGAGGGACGGAAAACTGGAGGCGCTAAAAGTGGCCCGGGCCTTGCCAGAGGCAGCTGGGAGGAGAGGTTGGGCAGGATTCCCGAGCAGCAACCTCATAGCTGAGCACTCCTCTACCGAAAGACCAACAAAGCTAACAGGCTGCTTCTCTCGGCCACAGATAGGTCCTGACGGGAAAGGGCAGCAAACAAACTGGGCTGAGGTTTGTGCCTGTGTTTGCCCTGAGTCTCAGAGGTCAGATGGTTGCATCACTGCCACTTACTGCTGACCTGGGCTAAGACTTCAGGTTAGCTGCACAGCTGCTCTGGAGTAAGGGACACTTCCCCAGGGCCACGGGTTGTTTTGGGATAGGAAAGGGCTTGACCTGGGTGAGTGAGTGTAGTGCCAGGTGGGGACCATGTTGTTTGGGACCTGAAACCACGATGAAAGACCCTTCCTGAGAGATTCCATCCACGGCAACTGTAAACACCAAGACTTTGCACTTTATTTCTGGTTACACTGTGGGAAATATTCCTTGACTAGAGCCTCACTGCAAGCACTAGCAGCCTCATCTCAAGTCTGGAGAGCAGAATATTTTCCTGCAAATGCCCTTGAGCTGCAGAGCGCTCTTTAACGCATAAGAATGAAGCGAACCTTAACTCTGTTTCCACTTTCCTGCCTGTTGTGTCTTTTTGACTTGGTGCTTTGTCTATCTGGGAGACACAAGGGAATGTCTCTGGAGCACGGCAGGGCTCTGTGCATGTGTCAAGAAGATAATGTCTTGCTGAAAGCAGGAACCACAGCTGCAAGCCTGGTAAGGAAGAGGTGAAATGGGAAGGAGCTAGGATAACCCTGCCCTTTTGTGCCTCTCTCTTTCTCCTAGACAAGAGACAGCCTAGGGCCTCCAAATGAGCCAGGAAACTTATGGTGGTGAACTTCAGAGATAACCAGCAGTCTTCCCTGCCGAGTACCCCTCTGTCTTGTTCCTACTATCTGCTTCCTCGCACCAGGTCCAACTCCTGCCCATGGAGGTGCTGTCTCCCACTCAGGCTAAATCTGCTTTCAACAAACATGAAAAACAGAGGTAAAACGAGCAGTCTCTTCACTGCTGTCTTCCTGCCCGGTGCGTGTGTGAGCAGGCGCTAAGGCCTGGGAGGCAGGAGGAGTCTCCTGCTGTTTATACAGGTCCTAGCACCCCACAGCCCTGCTCTCGAGCGGGCTTCGGAAGCCGGGGCAGGACGGGGCGCAGGATCCACGCGGGAATGAGAGGTGTCGCGCTCCACGCTGCCCTCCCGAGGCCCTCGGAGCAGCCCGGTGCCGCGGGGGCAGCCCCGCTGCAGGTGCAGCCACCCTGGCCAGCCCTGTCCTTCCACGGATGCAGTTTTGAGGGGTTCGCAGGGACATCTAGTGGCAAAGCCTGACAGCACGGGGAATGGATGCCAGGGTCGCTTTGGGCATGAGAAAGCAGCTTTCAGCAGGGGAGTGATTGAGCTATGCAGCCGAGAAAAAGCATCTTAGAGATATATTGCTTGTTACATCAGACACACTGCAATAAAACAGAGCTTAGTGCGCAAGGCTCTTAGGAGGGAGCCAAAACAAGTCTGCAGCGCTCATAGTTGCAGCCCAAACTTCAGAACATAATAAAGGTGCAATTCAGCTACGAAAAACTGCTTAATAATTGTTACTCTGGGGAGAAACAGGCTCTTTTTTTCCGAAAATCTACAATGTTGTGAAAGTTATATGCCCATAGTTACTCCTTTTAAAATATATATATACTCATTGATAATTTTTCATGCAATAAATATATCATTAAACAAAATAAGACGACTGAGAGACACAGGCTTAATAATCACACCGTATCAACTGGCTGCTATAAAGCAAGAGAGGAGATGTGCTGTGGACACACTGTTGGTCACCTGTCGTCATGGATGGGGCAGCCTGTGATCAGCAGCTTCAGTAGGAACTTGTATGGGTCAAAGGAGCTGATCTTGTATCCTCAGAGAGGAAGTTGAACCTCTGGGATGTGGCAGGATCGTGTGGAAACCATCTCACCCCTAGTAAGAGGTGCTTATCCATTCCCACCTTTAACATATACATAGAGATGAGTAATGTAGTGGCTGTCAGGAGCATCTGTTCATTACCTCTACAATTCAATCTGACACCGCGTTAGGCTGTAAAGTGATCTCCACGCTAAATCCATCCCTATGGGCACCACTCCCAGGGAGCAAGATGTATTACGGTTGATTTTTTTTTTAATCCCATGAAATTTAAGTATTAGATACTCATTTCTTATGAGAGAAGCGGGAAAGTACTAATGGAAATAACTTTCATACAGTTTTAAATACATCATACTAAATATGTGATAGGACTTGCAGAGCAAGATTCAGATAGGTCAGGAGGATAAATGATCCTAAGCTTAGTTTCTAGGGAAGACAGGTACCTCCGCAGGGCACTCCAGCTGGCGCCAGCAGGACAGTAAACACGGATGTGCCTGGAGCCAGGCAATAGGAAACACCAGGAGCAAGGACTTCAGCAGAATTTGTTTTCAGACCATATCTCAGTTCATGGAAAAGTCCAGAGCTATGCAGCAGCCTAGGAAGCCCAGTAGTTGCTCGGTGACTGGTTGAGCTACTTCCTTTCCCACTTATTTTCTGGGTGACTGTGGGGAAAAAAGCCACCATTTCATCCCTCAGTTTTCCCTGTGCGCAACAAAAGGATACCGGCTTTCTGCACTCCCTGTTAAGTGCTCTGGAACTGAGCGGTTACACTGACCAACAACAAGAGTTGTTACTGTTTGCAGTGTCTTAAAACAAACGTGGCAAAATACGGCTGTGATGTCATCAACTTTTAAATTTAGTGTTAAAAAGCACCCTGGTCACTGTGTCTTGCTTGCAAATCCTACCCACAAAACCAGGTAAATCGGAACAATTGGACGGAGGGCAGATTGGCAAAGTGGAGCAGTCGTCGCTCAACCAAGCACATTTCAGTACATTATTCTTGGCTCTGGTTCCAGCTATTTTCAACTGCACTAAACATTCATTAGATTAAATCAGATGAACTACGTTCTTTAAAAATAGCCAAAGCCTTGTCGTGCCAGTTGGAAAAAACAACAGCTTTATTGGGTATTAAAACAGATCAAATAAATTAAAAATAAATAAATAAATAGGGTCATATTCTCTCCTGGCTCAAGGGAGCACAACTCCAAGGAGAGGTTTTTGGCTCCTCCATTCAGCACAGTGGTAGGTAAAAAAAGAACATTCTCAACTAGCTAAAACAAACAAATTAAAAAGAAATATAGACATCCCAGTACAAACTCCTCGCTGAACTGCAATGTAGGCAGATGGTCAACAAATGTTAGGTTTTATCATTCCCAGTCCTTCTGCTGTAGACATCAGCACGGGATGGGGTTTATGGCAATCCAGCAGAGTCATGAGCAAAGAGCATCCTGTACAGTCCTCATAGCCACAGCCAGTGCTGCCTGCTCTACAAAATCCTCAAATATGAGGCTGCCTTCACCTTTATGTGCTGTGTAACCCACCTCCCAGCAACATCAGAAGTCTCCCACTGACAACGCCACTGTTCTCCTTCCTAACTTAAAACATATCATACTTTTTCCTCTGAATCTGGTAAATGAGAATAAGCCCAAAAGAAAAGTTGCTTGGAGGCTGTGCCTGAAAGGGACCCATTTGGCAAATAAACAGCACCGGGGGTGGCTGTAGCTGTAGATGCTGTGTAGATGCACAAGGATGCACTTACCCCCATGTGAGGAGGCTTCTCCCCATCTTGTGGGTAGAACCAAGTGCACATACCCCTTTTGCCCGTACACTGATTTTGCCTGTCGGTACCTCAGGACACCTTCCCACTGCACCCACTTGCTCTGGTTTGCTGCTCACAAGGCCGATTCCACAAAAGGTCCTGCTGCTTCCCAGAGCAACCATTTTCCTACACGAACTTCCCCCCTAGCTGCGGTGCTTCGTCAAGGCAGCAGCTCTGCGGGGCAAACCCTGCCTGGAAGCATCACCAGGTAGGGCTGCAGCCAAGAGCCTCACCTCATCACCTAGGGCCGAGGCCCCAAAGTGCAGCCACACACTGCATTAGGTTAGGAGTGAACTACACGGTTCCTGGAGAACGATGCTGCATGGCAGACTCATCCTGAGTAAGTTCCTCATCAGGGAATAAAAATAATAATAATAATAATAAAAGGCTCTTCAGCTAGAAAGAGTGAGATAAAAATTTAAAGCAGGTTTTGCACTTATTTCCTGAAGCACTTATCTCCATTAAAGCAGAGATACATCGGTGTGAGTTACTGCCATACCAACTGATGGAAGGCACACAGCACTGAAGTGCTGCCTTTTGGACACGTTTTGGCTCCTCTCTTAGTGTGTCGGGCCTCACTGGGGAAATCACGAGCCCATCTCAGCCCATCCCCATCCACTTTCCAAGACAAGCAGGAGCCTCCCTCACTTGTGCATGACAAAGGTGAGCTGCTGTTTTAGCAACTACACACTAACAGTGCACCAAAAGTGTTCCTCACAGCCTGTCTCAACTTGCCTGACATTGTTCTATTTGGATAGTTGAAACCACAGCTAATTTTCTTTAAATGACATTTCTCTTTCCATAGAGTAAGTTGTTCCCTGCTTTTTTGACAGAATATCCTTCACTCCACTTCCCTTAGACGCTCTGCAGGAATGTGCAAGTTCTGTTCATCATCCATCCCCTCACCCAGTATCCAGCACAATTATGGTTCACAGCAAACTAGAAGGAAAAATAAAAAACTGGCACACAGCACTTGCTAGTCAGAGAGGAAACTCTCTGTCTGCCCTCTGCAAGGGAGGAACTGGACTGGAATTGAAGTCAGATTGCGCTGTAAAAGTCTTTAATTATTTGGGCCAAATTACTGCATTAAGTGTATTTTCCATTTTCCTTCTTTTTTTTTTCCTTATGCTAAAAGGAAAACACAGAGGAGTTCTTACAAAGTAGTGTTTAGGATGGCAGTGCTTTCTGATTTACTATATCAGATTTAAGAGAAGCATAAAAGGATCTGTAAAGCTGTTATTTAAACTTATGGTGGGTGTGAAAAACAAGGACATGCAAAACAAGACAGTCTGCTGTGGGGAGAATTGAAAAAAACTGTTTTAAAGCTATTTTTATCAGCCTGTGGAATGACCCTGGCTTAAAAAAAAACCCCTCTGGTTTTATCAGTGCATGGCACCCCTGTCCGCTGTCACTCTTCAGTTTCCACAGACTTGCAGTAATTGCATTTCCAGGATGATGGATCCCCAGGACAGGAATCCCGGTGCAGGAATGGTGCTCCAGGGAACCGCGGTGGAGGGCTGTTAGTTCAGCACCGTATAGTTTAGAAAGCCCCTCTCCACGTGGCACCGTTAGCTGGCAAAGGCTGAAATGCTGCACACTGGATTTCCCAGGGGCTGGGGGACAGAAAAACCTGCCGTCCTTCTGCGCGAGGGACAAGTACTCATCATCTTGGCGTATCCTGTTTTCTATTCCTATATTCAACTGATTTCTCAGTATATAACTGTTCCGCATTACATGATAGTTCCATAAGCACTTAAAACTGTCAGGAGCCAACAACCCTGCCAAAAAACGTTGTTGTCTTTTCTCTCTATCCCAGGTGCCTGCTCCTTCCTGCCACTTCCCTTGTGCCAACAGAAATGTTTGTGCAGCCTCACAGTGAATCTGATCCGCAAATGGATCCAGGTTAAAATTAACTTAAGGAGGAAAAAAAAAAAAAGTTCGTTTTAACCCAATGAGTTCTCCACCTGCCTTAGACTTCACATCATCAGTTCTCGTGTTTTACTGCAAGAGCCTCGAGGTGTGTGAGCAGGGAGCCCCCTGCACACTGCGCTGCCTCCTGTGACCCCACGGACTGGGGGAGCAGCGTGTGTCCCTGGGGGCAGAGACCGCCGGTCTGCCCGTGTGACGCAGGAACAGGTTCGTGTGACACAGGAACAGGTTCATGTGAGACAGGAACAGGTTCTCCGGCCGGCCAGGATGTCTCTTGCCCAGCAGGAAGAAGCAGCAGTGCGAGCTGGTGCCGACACGAGACCCATCCTTGGTTTGTGGGATGTCCCACAGCCCGTTTCACGAGGGCCACGGGCAGCGGCTGGCGAGCAGCACGTGCATTTGGCACCTTCAGTGCAGAAGGACACATCTCCGAGGCGAGGAAAGGCCGGGGCGGGCTGAGCACCGCGGAACGGACGCAGCCCCCGCGCGAGGGATCTGCAGAAAGCAGCTGTCCCTCGGATGGCAGCCCTGGCCCGTGCAGCAGCACCGTGACCACAGGGCCCAGCTGCAGCAGCCCTAAGGACAGATCCACAGCGACCAAGGAGGCTGTGGGGCGCACAGGCTGCCCCCACGCACACAGCTCCTCATACTCAGGTTTTTCATGGGCTAGGAGAAACTTCCTTCATAGCAGTAGGAATCGATTCCTCTACGCTACATGAAATTTAATTTGTAATTTGCAATCTGCAGGAGGCAAAATGTGCTTATTTCACTTAGGTTCTGCAGAGTTAGTAAACTCTTCAGTGCTCTTCTGAAAAATGGTGTTTGGCCTTAAGGCCAAATTCTGTTCTCGGGTACCTAAATGCAATTCCCATAGACTTCAAGCTGGAGATATATTCCTTGGCAAAATGCAGCCATAAACTTAAAATTCTGAAGATATTTCTAATCTGTGGGGAAAACAAAGGTCCAGGTAGAGTCTGGAAGGAGCAAACTAGAAATGTATGAAGACCTATATGCAGTAAGAATACTATTTTATTTTTTTAATGTCCTATGGGAGAACAGATCTTGAGTTGAAAGATTTCAGTATTCTTCCCTAATCTACGAAACAGAATGATGCCCTTGAAATATAAGCATGGGTGCTGCTATTTAATTTTTAATCTCTTTGGCTTGCAAAAGCAAAGGGCAATAATTTGTAATTTAGCATCAGGTAGTTTAATACTATTAAGAAACATGAAGCATAAGGTCCACTTCAGGAAAAGAGGAGTCCCCAAGATATATGGGTTGCAAGTTACATTGCTAAAGAGGAAAAGTCAGGGCTGTTTTACAATGTGAAGTGTTGGACAGTGCATTGCTGTTGTCTTGGTTTGATGACACACTTTTAGGGAGAGTGGAGGCCATCCCACCCTTTCCTGCAATATGCCCCTTGCTTTTTTGTTATGCTGGACAAAGCTTAATTTGTATTTTTCAAATTGTAGAATGAAAACTGTACTTATTTCACTGCAATACAATCCTTTAGAGTCAGTAATTCCTCACTGCATTTGTGAAAACATGATACAGTAAGTGACAACAGAGCCTTTTGATAAATGCAGAGAACAACCACAACCAAGGAGGCTTTAACCTCTTACGATAAAAAAGGGAACTGCTCTTTAGCTGTTCTGAGCTGAGCGCCTTATTTAAACAGATTTTAGGAAAACAGTAGTCTACCTTAAAGAAGAGAAAAATGCACTTCTGGAGTTAAAGCAAAGCAGTATTTGTAAGGAAAGCTAGTATCTCTTATTGCACCAGTTAGTAAGAATGAAAAAAAATCAAGCAGAATTTAGGTGAACAACTTTTTATCCTAGACTTTTAGATCATTGTAATAACAATAGCATTAATCTTCTTTTCTAGAGTTCGCACTAACATGAACTAAGCAAAGCTGAAATTGGCTCAGGCTCTTCTTGCACGTAACCTGCACTTGTAACCTGGGAATAACTGCTCGGACAAAATGCTTGCATAAATGACAAGAAAATCACGCTTTTCGTGTCTGGATTAATACATCAAATCTGTGCACTATGCTGAAGCAGATATCCAGAAACATCACTTCAATTACTTGAAATACATTATTTAATACATATGTGTTTTGCATTTTGGTTTTCCTATCTCTGGCTTATACTGGTCAGGGAAATGGGATTTGCAGCAGAGCTCGCTCACTTCGAAACACACTCATAAAATATTTGTTTAAGATTAGCAACGGAAGGGCCAACCCGACAGGGCTCAAGCTTCGGGGGGTGTAAATGCTATTTATAGGACTATTCCCTTTGCTGTCTGGAAGCTGGAAGAGTGAGAAGGCAACATTTCTGGGAAGCCATTTCTGGGAAGAAGATGTGTCCTTATTATTACTTGTATTGCTGCATTTGTTAGGAGTGTCGGTTATAGGCTGAGCCCTTGTGATGATTATATAAAGCACACCCACATGCTCACTTTACGTTAGTAGGGAAATAAGGCATGAACCCCGAATTAGTGGTCTTCATTTCTCCTCCATGCTTAAATTTCAAACAACTCAGGGCAAAAGCTTAGGGAGTGAGTTACGGCATGCCCAGTACAGCAGAAAACCACGGCGGGCATAACAACGAATGGTGGCTCTGTGGAGCTGGTTACGTAGCAAAAAGCCAAGGCAAACAACCCAGATCCCACTCTTCCCCCTCAGTCCCAGATGGATTCTGCTCAGACGTCCAGCTGTGAATCTGCTAAATTTAGTTTGGCCTCGGAGGAAAGGCGGGACAGAAGGCGCTGCGCGCCCCGCTCCTGCCTCACCACACGCTGCTGCTCATCTTCCTGCTAGCCCCTTCCCAGCCCTTCCCGCCTGGACACGCAGCACTAACGAGGTTTTACTCCAGGGCCTGTTTGGATACCCTTCCTCTGGGCTGCCGTCTCCCCACGAGCAGGGCAGGGGCATGGAGAGCTGTTATGGCTGCTGGCCCCAAGTCAGAGCTACTATAAAACCTCATACCACAAACTGCAATCTTCACTCCCTCGCTCTGGTGCCTGGGACAGGCAGGGGTGGTAGCACAGCTCAAAGGAGCAGAAGAAACAGGCAGTGCCTGTAAGGTCCTCATACTGTTAATAGAAAGAAATACATATTCTAACCACTCTCAGTAGGTGCCTTCCCTGAGTAACTCAGATTCCCTTGGATAGTACCAGACTCAAACTGGTCTCTTGAACTTCCACATCTGTGGCGAGGGCTTGGGGCCTTCCTGCGGAGCTGCCCTGGCTCGGACACGGCCAGTGCTGCTCATGGAGACCCTTCGAACACTCCTCTCTGCTCTGAATAAGCAAATGCCAGGGCCATTTTTTGGAAAGACAAGTCCTGGGATAACTGGGACAGCTGGGCACTGGGCAGGACATGCCCTTTCCATCCTAGGGCCCTTTCCATGGGAAATGCTTCTGGGCTTCCCCAGGCAAGACAGGACGTTGCACAGCCCGGAGCATGCCTGGAAAGCGGCCTTGCCTAGTGCATGCAGAGTACAGTATTTGCTCAGGGGAATCCTCTTTGACCTTTCAGTTGTACCAACGGTTGGGACATCAATATGGTAATCATAAAGATTGAAGATTATTTCCAGCACATCTCTCCCAAAGAAAGTGGTTAAAATCTGACCAGCACCACCTGTTAGCTGTACTCTCTTCCAAACACGATCCACTAGCGTATCTAAAGGAAACAAATGACTATTTATCTGGAGAGAAGATTTTTCATTTTGGCAGTAGGTATCTCCTGAGCAGTACTTGCTGCAGCGTTGACAGGTGCCTGATACATTATGGCTCTTCCCTTCCATGTTTAACCCTTCTGAAATATTAATGTTCTGGTCCTCAGGAGATCCACACAAACAGCCTGGACACATTCTGCACCCCATTCTCGCTGCAGCTCTCCCCCTTTGACCACTGTAAGGGTTTCTCTGTGAGTTCCCCTCCTTTGTCACTCTCTGGCCTTGACTAATTGGTTGCCAAACCCAGACCTCAACAGGCAGCAATCCTATCCCATATTCACTCCAATCTAGGCAGCTGGTGCCACTATTTATTGGTGTCAATTATAAGACAGAGGTGATAAATATCGTACCTGTTACTAGGAAACATTACTCTCTGAAAGCCTCCTGGCCAAATTATGCAAAGGTCCCAAAGGTGCTGTGAACCTCACATTAGAAAACCAAACATAAATTGCAAGTAGAGCTGTCACAGATTGTAATGGCAGAGGATCAGGTGCCCTGACCCTTATGCAATATCAGCTGTTAAATTTTCCCCAGCTTTAGCCTGTACCTTCCCTATTTGCTGTACTCCCAAGCTGCCCCTGGCACATTCACAGGGAGGGCGAGCTATGCTCAAGACAGGAGAAGCAGCAAGAAAAGCAGCCCCCCATTACCTTGCACCTACCAACTGCTTTTCCAGCTGCTACTCCTTACAGTTCCCTCGGGACACAAGTTGTGCCTGCAGTGGGATCATCTCCCACACACCACAGCGTACAGTGCGGTTGCTTCTTTTTCTCACTTGTGTAAATAAGGAGAAACCCAACAAATGGAAATGCGCCCAATGTCTCAGTATCAATATTCGAGTCCTTCTAATCAGATCATCAGTAATCACAGAATGTGTGACTCATAGCACTGCTTGTACCACTGCTGATTTTCCCCTGAGTTTCTGTACTGGACCAGGTGCAGAATTCTTCCACACTCTTCACGGGCTCCGTTGGCCTCAGCAGGTCAAAGCCTCTTTTTTACTTGCCCAGGGAAAGCCACAGCACAGGCACCATATGGGGGAACTCGAGCTCAAGCTGGCGGGGCACTAGGTGGACAAAGTTTTACTCCCTGTCAGAAGGGGAAGCAAAAGCAAAGTAAACAAGAAAAATTGCAGGTCTTCTCTCTTTTAAACAAAGACTCTTGTGTTTAAAATAATAAAAATCCACTGAACAAAAGCAAAGCAACTTCCCCCAAAATAGCCTTTCCTGTTTTATCAAAGCATTCATCAAAGCTGACTTTCTCCATAAAAATAAAGTTCCAGGTAGAGCATTAGAAGTCTTTTGCTTTGATTAGATAACAGAGCAGCTGAAGCAATAAGTATAATTGACTTCTGCCATCCGATATGCCCTAAAAAATTCTACATGGCTGATCATGACTTGGAGTATGTAGTGCTACCATACCAGAACCTAAAATCAAAATAAAATAAAATAAAACACCAGAGAAGAATGAGTATTCACAGGCCATCAGAACTTAGCTCCGATAGTCTATATACAACCTGTCTCCAAGATTTTGAATTGTGGAGACTCACTGTGCAGAACGGGTATTTGCCACCTCGGTCAGGTTTTGCCTAGCTTACCTAGTTAATCGGGAATTGCTTTCTAACACTGCCCCGGGATTTGAGTACACCAAGAATCTATCAGTATAGTTCTGTCTTTGTGATATCCTGATGTGTTCGCCAGGTACAATCCCTGGTGGATCTACAATCGTGATGGCAGGAATACCCTTAGACAACTACAGCTCGTTCTCTCAGGCCTGTTGGCCTTTGCCAACATCTTAGCAACACAACAAAAATCACATCCTAACACCCACGCTGCCAACTGTTGCCAAAAATGTATTTGTTATTATTTTGAAGATAATAAAGCCCAGATGAAGGTGAACCACACCGGGGATGGATGTTTTATGGTATCTGAATTAGCTTTGTACTGTTTTTCCCCCAGTATATGGAGGGAGAGCAGCAGGCCCCGGCTGGCCAGCAGCCCTTGCTGCCAACCCCCAGCAAGCTGCCCTGGCACACAGCATGCCCGGGGGCCGTCTTGCTTCCAGCTGCTCTGTCTTAACTGAAAAAGAGGGATAATGCAGTAAAAACTTCCCTGACATGATGTAAATCACGTCCTATGCTCATAACAAGGATACCATGAGGTAGCAAATGGCAGCGGAAGGGCCTGGTCTCTCTTGAAAGACAGGCTATACCACGAAATTTTGATTTTTGAGAATTTGAAGCCCCTTGCTAGAATGGCATTGGGAACGGAAAAGAGGACTTTTTATTTATTTATTTAAATACTGCATATTTATATAGACAATGGGAGACTGAACATTGTTTGCTTAATAAAAACCCCATGACCTGTTTATGTGCCAGGGAAATCAACTGTGTTACCTAATAAAATGTTTTTTTTTTAGTTCAGAGCCCTATAAACATTTTAGTTGACTACTCCTAATCAAAACGTTCAAAACCAAAAACAATTTTGCAGCCTCTGCAAGGACAACTGAAGGTTTAGTGCAGTGCTCTAATACTTCTGAATTGCCCTTGCGCAGCTCCCTGAGGACATCAGGAATCAGCACCATCGAAGGTTTCGCAACAGAAATTGTTCAAAAGACATCAGAGAAAGTGCAAGAGCCAATGCAGATTGCAATTTAGTACCCAGCAGGAAAGGGAACACAAGAAAAGCAGCCTCAGCTCTTCCTCTCTCCATAAAATTGAAGATGGTCTTGCAAACGGAGACGTGGAGAAGCCCATGTGCCTCTCCCTGCACAGATCGCTCTTCTGAGACCAGCGACTGGGGGGAAAGAGCAATCCAAGGCCCACGGGAGCCGGATTAACCTCCCGGCTTTGCATACGGATCCATTAACTGCGCTGCTCTTTCTCACAAGGATTGGCCACAAAAGCAGCAGGTCTCCGAGTGACCATTTTCCCCACTGATCCCGCCCTCCCCAGCAGCCTCTTTACATCCTCTCCCTGCCTCCTTTTCCTGCCCAGCCTGCGGTCCCCCCAACCCGCCCTTTGCTCTCTCTGGCCTCAGGGGTGGGCAGGGGAGCTCCGGGACATGGAAGTTGTTGCCCGCGCTGGATGGGCCCCCCGGCCTCCTGCCCCGAGGCGGATGCAGCCCATGGAGCTGGTCCCTGCGGCCTGGGGGTACCTTGGCGGCCTGCGCGGCACCTCAGCAGCCTGCGCGGCACCTCAGCGCCCTGCGCTCCTCCCTCTGCCCTGGCACCGACCCAGCAATTGCTCAATTTGTGCTGTTAAAAGGACCGACTGCTGCCACCAAAGCCCTGCTGTTAAGTGGCCATCTGCCTGCGCAGCAAGGAGCTTGCAGAGCATCTTAAAAAAATATACTCCTCATCTCCTCCAGCAATGGGGCCAGGCACAAGCATCCTGCAGGCAAGATCTGCTCTGGGGCCCTGAATGGGATCCCTCTGCTTATCATCAGCGCAAAACAAGAGCCACAAAACCCTTTATTTATTTATTTTTTAAAAAACACTTTTCCTCCTCCTTTGGAGATAGAGGCTGCTTGAATTCCTGCAAGAATTAGCCTTTGCTGCTCTCCAAATGCAGGGTGAAAGATGCTGGGCGATAAGACCGCAAGAACAAGAGTCCTTCTGAATGTGTCTTGGGCCAAATTCAAATTTGCAATCACTCAGCTGAAGCTGACAGATTGACACCAGGAATACGCTTGTCCCAGTGTGTTTAATGAATATTGACTAGGTCATTACGATGTTTTCTATCCACATGGATCTCTCTCTTAGCCTGAAATTTATAGTTTAATACCTTAGAGCTCAATCGTAAAGTAAGAGACAGGAATAAAAGTAACTGTTTCTCTGTAATGAGCCACGTGGGATAGTTCAAACAGAGTCTCATTCTTAGCGGGTCACAGGTCTTTCTTTTTCTTTCCTTAGGAATGTTCTTCAGAGAAAAAAATCTCAAGCCACAAATTCTCGAGTGCAGTAGCAGAGACTGCAGACCACTTCCTTTTACTCAGTTATCCATAAATTAGTTGGGAATGGTGAAGCCTCAAAAACTATTTGCATACTTTTCAGAGGGTAGTTGCAAACACTGCCAGCACTGGAAAGGAAGGACACCAAAGGCTACACTTGGGTGCTGAACTGCAGTCAAGTCAAGGGAAAAAAAGATCAAATGTGTATATTCCAAAGAAACATAGCCAGAAGTCTGCTGGAGACCTGAGGGACTAATCCTTAGTATTCCTTTGCTATTACTGATTAATGACAAGAGAAATCTGGAAAGAAGTTTCCTGAAAAACATGAGGAGTGCTATATTAGGGGTTAGCCCTCTTATATTTGCAACACCTTTTCCTTTTGCAGGAAAGGAAACTGTTGGGCTTGACAACAGTTTAACTCTGTAACTATTTTTAAAGGAATAATGTAAAAATAGGAAGAGCCAGATTACATCTTCAGCTGTGAGCTCTGATTTTGTATTTCCAGGAGCTTTCAGTGAGGCTTTTTTTAAAAAAGGCTGATTTTTAATCTGGTGAGGACTTACATTGATGCTTCAAAAACTCTTCTGGCCATCCCACTGAACCTTGTAAGTCCTGACTGGTTCAGGTGTTGGCTGATACATCTTATTTTCCTTGTCTTTCACTTCAAGCATGATAGGTAGCTGCTCCGGGGCTGATAATTTACGTTAACAGTCCACCATAATTTATATAGAACAAAATACAGTAATTTGTCACTTTCCACTAAGTTAATGCAAGTGTGATTTCATATTTCATAAACTTGTCTATGTATATCATAGATGTCAAGTTTTACTATCAGGAACACTAGATTTTAAGTACGGAGGCTTTTGGTTCTTAAAATTATAGTGTTTGCAAAAGCAAAGAATTACGTATCTCCATAACTGTGACACATGGACTACTACCCTGCTCTTCTGCACCCGCGTATGTTTGCATATTCAAAGCAGATATGGGAAGATCATTTTACAGGGATATAAGGTGTGCCAACCTTTGTCCTAGGTTGTGGACAAGGGTCAGGAGCTTCGGAAGCCTGGACCAAAATATTCCTGGTCCAAACCATGCCTAAAGTAACTGGAAGTAGAGATAGACCTGACTCTTAACAGTAAGAGCCATTTATCAGCCTAACCCTCGCAGTATCTCCTGAGTATGGCAACTGGCAGGCTCTTCCAGCAGCATTTCCCCCTTTAAACTTAACCCCACTTCCTTGCTTCAAGGAAGTACGGCCTGCACAGAGCCCCTCTGGTTATGCCCTAAGGATCATGCAGTGGTGCCAGGAGCAGATCCACCACATTCCCTGCAGACCTCAGCCCACTGTCTCCACTGACTTCTTCCTCCTTGGAATTTCCTGTAAGTACTTGAAGGAAAACTCTTGACTCAAGAGTGCTTGAATGAGATTTGAATGGCATTTCACAACGTCCTTCCAAGATCCAAGACCAACTGTTGTACCAGGCACCTACCAGGCACATCCCTGCTTCCAGTGAGTCACTCCAGGCAGTGCCTCCTCTTGCCCAGGCCAGGCTAATTTTCGGCTTTACTTTTTGGTTTCACTGATATTAACCTGCACGTAAGTACCCGTAGCGCCTCTCAGAGGACAACTCAGCAGTGCCTTCTGGAGAAGCAGTGGCACCAGAACCAAAAGCCACGAGATAGGAGGGGGACCCCAGGCCTACAGCCGGGACAGGAGGCAGCAGAGCTGAAGCAAATGTGTGCATGAAGCCTGGAGTCTGCAGGGCAGACATTCTGCCCAGCCAGCAGTGACTTCACCTCCTTCCTTTTGCAAAACAAGGCAAGGAGAAACTGCTGAAAGAATCAGCTCTGAGGGGAAAAGCCCAGCTCTTCTTCCCCTGTTTTGGTTCAGGCCACCTTTTAATGGAAACTCTTACTCCAGGACTTTAGCACAACAGAGGCCCGGGAGCTTGGCCTTGCTCTCTATTTTCCTTGGTGTGTGCACAGCTCCCATGGACAGCAGTGGGAGATGCAGGCATGGAAAAAAGACCCAACAGACCTCAGCTTAAATGCTTTTTCTCAAAACAAACAAACCCACCAAGCTTAGTTTGTTCAAAGAAGAAAGGATCATATTCTATTTCCCCTACTGCAGGGGGAAAGAAACAATTTTAAAAGGCCAGCCCAGGTTGCGGATTTGAAGTCAGGAATGGGATGTTAGGAGTCTTTTCTCCCTGGGCCTTACTAGCAGGCCCCGTTTGTGGCCAAGCCGGGCCGCAGCAAACGATAAAAGGGACCTGCTCAGGCCATGCCAAGTCCAACGGGCTCTGGTCTATCAGCCTCAAGCATCTCCTACATCTTGCTGCATGGGTGCCATGCGTGGGACACACATTACTCAGAACAGAACACTAAAATGGGCCATGGACACCACAGAAATGAACAGCATTTCCTCATTCATTGTTTGTATTAAAAGGCAAGTCATTTTCCTGCAGACTCACATAAAACACACACTCTCAGATTAAGACCGGGGACCTGCCCTGCTGTATGCTGATTGTAAAGGCTCTTTCCCCACTGACTGTGCCCTTCTCCACTAGTGAGTAAGCAGTAAAGTGTAACAGGCCCCACTGGTGGCTTTTTTGTAGAAACAGGCAGCAGAAGACCATGTATTGTGACTTTCTTAAAATATCATATCCATGGTTTGGGGCATCCTGAATGTATATGCAACTTCACTTTCCCTCCCTCTGGGCTTTTAGGTATCGAAACCGGTTCCTTTGTGGTGTAAAAGGTCTCATTTTTACCCCAGCATCTCACAACAGGAACGAGTGCCACACAGCAAGACGCACACGCACAACATTGACTCATGGCGATGGAGCTGGGCTGGCACGGAGCTGACTCACAGAGACCCATTAACAAAACTCACTGAAGACCACATGGGCTTTTACTGATGCCAACTGCTGGGAGACGAGAACAGCCCTAGCAGCTTTGCACTTAACACGATACAAGGGGGGAAATGGAAGCAGTCCTGACGCCTGCCGGACTGCGGCCTACCTTTTCCCGACGGGAAGAAGCAGTCCATCTCCACGCTGCTCCGCGAGTGCGAGACGCAGAGCGCGCTGCTGGGCACCAGGCCCTCCTGGGGCGGGCTGCGCTCCGTGGTGCGCACCAGGCACCAGCCGGGCCGCTCGCTCGGCCGCTCCAGCAGCTCCACGGTCTGCCCCACTTGAATGCTCAGCTCGCTGCTGTGGCCGGCCGTGAAGTCCTGGAGCACCACGGTTAGTTCACAGCCTCCAGACAGCTGCCCGGGTTTGACAGAAAACAAAAAAGAAAAAAAAAGGGATAGAAGTCAGAGCGCGCAGGAGGAAGTCAAGTCATCTCTATATTATATTTACACTGGCAAAGGCAAGATTTGTGTTCCTTAGAAGCCAAGTTAATAATTTCTTTTGTCAAACCTTCAAAGTATTATGACTCTTGTTTCCTTTAGTTCCTATTGATACTGCTGGGCTGAATTGAGAAATCAAAAGCTACCCACCCAGTAACCTTCTGAATGCTGCCATTTTCTAGCTGTGGACGGATAATTATTAAGACCTTGGCTTTTTTATGGCTTTAGTTTTTGGGTGACTTTCCAGAATGGCGATAGCCCAGGTCTCCTCCACACTCTGCCCCATGGCAGGGCAAATTCCAGCTCACCCCATGCCAGACACCCTTGCTAGACACACTCCCCCATGTCACCAGCATGGCAAGGAAAAACAGCTACAGCTTTTTGCAGGACCAGAAATCTGCCCTCATCTTCCCAGACTTGCTATAGGGACCTCTTAGGAAACTAGGGGATCCTGAGGGGGCAGATCAAAAAAGCTCCTCCTACGCACTCTGATGGAAAACAGAAGTGTAAAGATATAAACGTGGAGTGACTGATTATATGCTGACTTCCAGGATTTGTAACTAAGAATAAATGTATCGTCTTACTTCCGTAGTGAGTGCTGGCAACCCACTGCTTTCCCTCAGTCTCACACCCTGCGACTCTCAATGAACAATACTGGCCTCTGTTTAACCACAGTCTCTACGTAACCAGAGACCTGACACACAAGTGCTTGTGCATAGAGCAGAATCCATCTAAATGTTTGTGTTCCTACATATTTGGATCTCATGGTTGGATTCTCTGGTGCCTAGAAAGGTGTGAGCACAAATTTAAGCTTTTTCTGGTTTCTGACCTTTCCAGTGTGGATTCCTTAGCGTCTGCCTGGCATCAGAGACCCCTGTTCGGGTTCTCCTCCTGTACTTGCGGCCTATTTCCCTGAAACATGCAGGAATCTTGGAGATTCTTATTGAACTGCCAAATTTCACTGAAATTAGTCCACTGATTGAAGAGTTAATGAGATGAGAACTGTAAACAAGCTGATTGAGGACAGTGTAATCCTATAAATATCACTTTCTCCAGATATCAAGATAAAAATAAGCATATTAGAATATTTTAAAGAAACCACTCGCAAATACAACAGAATTGGGACAAATCTTGGAAGACGCTAAGTGTCCCTGTGAAATCAGTGAGAACTGGGAACTGCCCTTAGGAGGCACCTTCCTACCTCCTCCCTGCAGACTTGGCTCTTGGGCTGGCCCAGTCTCACAGCCCCCTGATCTCAGCCCCAGACACAGATTCCCAAGGGAACAGGGTCTCTTCCCCCTTAAGCGACATAGCGGTTCGTGTGTCTAACGCAGGCATGAAAGAAATCCCGTTTGCAGTTGCTGTATTTACAGTTACAGAAAGGGATCAGTGGACAAGGACTGGTTCTCACCTGTCCTGTGTCTCTGCCGTAGACGAAATGCTAGATTTGGGGAAGAAGAAGGAAACATTGCTCTGAAAGGTTATTTGTAAGTAAGCAGAAAAAAACAAACAAAACAAACCATGGTGGCTGTTTGAGACCACTCAAACAGTCAAGAGCGATAGCATTAATTAATCCCAGCAGAGAGAGCTCAGATGGTTGATGAAAGTGTGGCAAGAGTTCAGTTCAGCACCTAGCTAAGCAGTTTATCAACAAATCCATCATCTGTCACACTGATACAATCTCCACATAACTGGAATAACAAACATCCACTGGTATTGTAAGAGCAAGAGATTGTTAAAATACTTGCTGAGATTTCTTTGCTGTGAATTAATTTGAGAAGTGGAAAGTCCTTCTGATGTGGTATCTGAGAGACATTTAATGCTCAAGAAAACCCTGATTACTTATCGGCAAATACATCTCTCTGCAAATGTGATGAATCTCACTTAATTCTACCACTACTTTGTTACAAATATGTTTCCCTTTTCCCACATTATTTTATCTATTACATTTTCTCTGAAGATAACGAAACTCTTTTTTTTTCTCTCTTTTTGAGGAAAATGTGGAAACAAGTGCTTTGCTGTACCTCTCTTCCAGAGATTAGTTTTACGCATCTCATGCCCTGCTCTGAAGTGCCACTAGGTGTCCGTGTTTGCCACCACACAGCAAGGTGATTTGCTGTAAGGAGTTAACTCTCATCCTCGGCCCAGGCACTTATGTTTGCATGGGTGCAGGTAGGACGTGCAGGCACGAGGGACCTGGCCGAGCGATGTCCTGGGCTCCCTTCAGACAGGAGCTCCAGACCCATCATTTCAATGGGAAGGGCAGAGGATGTTCCAAGGCAGTCATAGCCTTTCTTCAGATGGTCAGTTTAATTTCTGAAAAAGTGATCATTCTCCTTGCTTAAGCAAGGCAGGTGCTATAGCCCTGAAATATCCCCGGGAAAGAGGGTGAGGAAACCCTACAGCAAGTTTGGGACCAGCAGAGCACTTGCCAGGGTGTTGGGCTGGGAAGGGCTGCTCAGGGCAGCTCCCCTCCTGCAGCCTGTGCACAACGGGCCGAGGAGCCATCCCATCCCATCCCATCCCATCCCATCCCATCCCATCCCATCCCATCCCATTGACCCCCCACAGCCTCTGCCAATCCTTCCCCAATACCTACACACCCGTGACAAAAGCAGATGCTTCCATCAGGACAACACCTGTAAGTGTTATCCCAGAGAAGCCATATGTGCTCCACGACTCTCAAGTGCCACATAGCCCCAAGCTCCTGTTATCTCTGACTCATTAGAAACAGCTACTTAATATAATGAGAACTGGAAGTAATGGGCACCTCTGGGAGCTGCTCAGCACCTGGTATGATCAAACCCTCCTTCAGCAGGGGAGATGCTCACAGGCCCCTGGCTACAGAAACCTACCTTTGATGTCTGTGTTAGGAAGCCAGCCTTGCCTGGGTCTTTTGATATGTCACTGGCTCCTCTGGACAGAAACATGGGCCAGGATCTTGCCCTGTGCTCTGACTTGCTGCTGGAGGATCCAGCCCTAGAGAGGCAGATCCTGATCTGTGCAAATCTGTGGAGACTCCTGCCCAGCTGAGCAGCAGCAAAGAGCACTCAGCTTTGAGGCCAAGGATATGTTTGCAGGGAAAGACTCTGCTTTGGCAGAAGGAATGAAGCAGATTCATTTTTTGCAGGTGCAGCTGATCGGTGCAAAGTCTTAACCCAGCTGGGTGCCCAGATTAGTTTTAGGGGCTGACTGTGGTTGCAAAGTGCAAAATGGGAAATTCTTCCTTTTGCAAAGTATTTCTCAAGCTTGTTCTGTGTCTTATACACCACCACATCGCATTTACTTACCAAATTAACCCACAGCAAAGTCATCTCTCTAGAAAGATTACATTACACTAATAGGTATAGAATTGGCAAGCCACTTAAGAGTAATGCAAATACATCTGATTCCCGATGGCAGAAATCCTTTCACCTGTGAAGTGTGCCCTCAAGCTATTACATATCCAATTTGTTTTTAGAAGGGAACTTCAAAATCTCAGAGAAATACATGTAGCTTCTCTCTACTTCTGAGTAGGCAAACTGGGATTCAGAGGAGCTGCTGGTTTCTTACACATTACATCTAGTTTGGAAAGAGAAGGAAAACAGAGGATGTCCTTGAGGTTTTACTTCACAGGTAAATGGTTTCATATTTTAGCCTGTGGTAAGTTCACTTTTATTATTCCTGTGACAAAACCACCATGATAGCTGTTGACTGGATATATTTAAAACACCAGTCTAATGTGTGTATTGTACAACAGGATCAGTGAGAGAGATTAAAATAAAAATAAGGATGCAACACACCTTCGCAAAGCACAAAACATAACTAAAACATCTGATGCAGGGACAAATCTAATGAATTACATAGAAAGGAATGTCATTTCTTGTGACCTTCAAAGGAAAGGAAAGGGGACTAGCAAAAGCAAATAGCAAAATGCAGCAATGAAGCAGAAGGGCCCTGAACAGGCTGGGGTGCTTGTGCTGTGTGTCCTGCGGCCAGCGCTGCTCCTCACTGCTCCACAGAAGCGGCTGCAGCAGCAGGGAACTGCCTCCTGCCCCTGCTTGCGCTTGTACCCGGCCTGGGAAGCGTCACTGCGTATCCAGGGCATGAACATCCTCACCATGTGCCAAAGCAGGTTCAACCTGAGCTACACAGAGCCTGCTCTGTGCTACCAATGCCTGCAGGAACCGGGCACGCAGCGCTTGGAAGCTCTCATCTCTGTGGCTGGACTTTGCTTGCTGGACTCTGAGCACCCACGTGAGCAGTTTACTTAGGACCCTGATTCTGATGAATGGATTTTGTCACCATTTAAAAGAGCCGTTGCAACCTTTTGCTTGGAAACACCCAACCCAGGTGCCCGTCAACCTCAGGAGCGGGAAATGATCCCAGATGGGGACATGTCCTGTTGTCGGGACATCCAAGCTGCCCAAGCACAGGAACCAGCTAAGCTCCAGGGACCAGCTAAGCTCCCTTTAGCGCAGGATGACCACGCACTGAGCTCTCCCAAATCACACTGCTGCCACTGCTGCATCTGCTTGGTTTCCAGCTCGTGCCATAGCCAGCAAACACTAACAGCTTATTTATCATTACACTCTAGTTGGAAAAGATCCATTAAGTTGCAGACTGCCCTTCCTTCTTGCTAGAATACATCTTAACTAGTATTTAATCCACTCCAGTTTAAAGGAAGTAGGAAAGAATAGCTCTCTAATAGGGTGGGCAGAGATTTGGAGGAGCCGGGCCTCTGCAGAAGGATTCGTCAGGCACTTCTTTGCTGGGAAACTAAACAGTTTATCCTGAAAACTGCAATGGATCTCGTGCTGGTTCTAAAAACAAACCCAAGCAGGGAGAGGCGGAGAACTGGTGACAGCAATACTGTGGTGGCTGTTGTATCAGCACAAGTGAATAAACATGTAACAGCCCAGCAAGTGCCCCAGCACCTCCATATGCCATTTCTGCAAGAGCGCAAAGCGCCGGTGCCCCCTCCTGCGGCACAGCGACTGAGGCTTTAGCTCTTTCATAATCAGGATGTTGTCAGAAGGGCTCAGGAATCATGCTGCAGCCTGGGACACGCCAGGGCACACAACAGGGAGGACAGTCACTGCGATCCAGGGCACTGCACCTGATGAGCAGGACCAGAGCCAGGGGGTCGCGGTGCTGCCTTGTCCTCTCACACGGCCCTGGGGCAGACGCTGCCTGTCCCTGCGCCCCGCGCTGGGTTTGCCTTCCTAGGCTGAGCTCTGAGGAATCATTTTCACTCCAGCAATCCTGCTGCCAGCTCGTGAAGTAAACAGGGCAGTTGCATTTGGGATTTCCCTTTTCCAAATATGTCCACATTTTGCTCAGACCCTTCTCAAAATTGAGTAGTAACAGAGGATAGGAGAAAAAGTATCAGTGCATTATATTATTTCTCATATTTGCCTCAACTCCATTTGAGTGCTATCTAAAAAGCGCAGCAAGCTGCGGCTGGCATCCCTTTGCCAAAGCCTAAAATTCAACTGTTGCTGCACACAGCGATTAGAGGGTCATTCGTCTGGCCCAAAGGCTTGCTACTGCCAAAGCTGCTTTGTCAGTGAGGAACACAAAAGCATCCTTTTCTACATTTTTAGACTATTTAAAAATAGACTATAATGTAAAGAACCATTCCCAGCCCAAATCATTATGCTACATTATTCAGTGCCCTCCACTATTAAAACTGCTGGACCATTTGCTCATGTTTAGATTTTTTTTTTCTTCCTCCTAAAATGCTCCAATTTCCCCCTCAATATATTTTTAAATCATAAGACCAAAATGTTCAGAAGCAGAATCAACCATAGGCAGCATCTACAGATGTATGTAAAAATCACTGTATTTCAGGTATGTAAGAAACTGCTTACTGGGCACCACAGATCTCACGCCAATATCTGACTTTCATTCAAAGAATTGACAACGGAGGACAAATCTATCAGGCTTAGAAGAGCTGCTTAGAATATGCAAATATTTAAAAATATACCAAAATTATTGCAGAAATACATGCTAGATGGTTATTTACATATATTCAACAGGACACAGACCTCTGCTAGTTTAAACAGAGCTTTCTGTGTGGTGCTCTGCTGTGCACTAACATAAATTGCTAGTTTTCTGTTGCTCTAAGGCTTTCTGGTTTTGGGTGACAGCCAGTTCTGGATAGAATCATTTAGTCACCATCAATCGCCTATTTCAAGAGGGTGAGAGAAGCAGTTAGAGAAAGAGTAGGATTTGTAACCTTATCAAGATAGTTTTTTTTAAAAGTGAGATACTTAAATGTTGATTCTGTCTCCAGTGAAATAAATCCAAAAGCTTTTGCTCCGGCTGGGGACAGCTAGAGTCTAGAAATCCCACCCTCTGCAGAGCTCTTTGCGAAAATTTCTGTAATTTCATAGAATTTTTCCTTTTACTGGAAGATTAGGGAGAGATTAAATCCAAAAGAAGCCTTTGTGACACTTAAGAACTAGAGAATTGCTCTAGTTTTTGTACTTCATAACTGGCTCTGTGTGCAGAGCTGACGCTGAGCGGCCGTGGTCCTCCCCCTAAGCCCTGTGCAGCTGGGGGACGCTGAGCAGAGGGCCCTGGCAGTTCTGGGCGCTGCTTTGCTCCATCAGCTTGGAGGTGCTTCCCTGTGGATACACTGCATTTCAGGAGCTACGAGCTGAGCCAGGGATAACGTCGTCATGGTCAGCAGAACTGCTCCAAATTCAACTCAGAATTGGAAACTCAATGGGGAATACCTGGCTCAACTCTTGACAATCATTCTTGGTCCTCAAGCCCCTATATTTGTCTTTCATTAAAATGGAAGAGGTGCTTCTCACTCCTTCTGTTTTGTCTGACCAAATGAAGAGGACTGTTGCTTGAGCCCTTGCTTCGTAAAAATGTCTCTTTACATTTGAGGAAAAGTCTGGGACCATGGTGAAAGCCCTGTGGCCCAAATGTACCAGCTTTGCTCCTCTCAGTGAGAAAATAACAGAGATATTTAGATGTGCAGCATTCTATATCATTCTATATATCAAAATAAAGCACGTTATTCCACAGCAGGAAGAAGAGACAGTGACGGCACACAGGACATATAAATATGCTAACAGAAGGTAAATCTGGTGTTATGGTCTCAAATGACATTCACCTTTCCTGCCCAGCACGGCTTGCTGGAGTCCCTAATAAACTGGCTATCCTGGCTGTGCTGGATTTTGGACTCAAGGATATGCTAAGACATCTGCAGAACAGCTTGAACAGAGCTATCTGAATTACCTATTTTTCCCAGAAAGTAAGACTAGTAGATAAAAGTGATCAGACTTGTTTTGCCCAACCACCTAAACAGGAGCAAGTCAACATTTGCTCATGCACTGGTCAAGGCTTCCTCATGGCATTTGGTTGGTAGCCAAACTCCATTCCTTTCCCAGAGAAGCATATGATGGGGTAGACACGTCATTTGCCTCCACTCAGTGACACAGAGCAGCGTGACTGGCTCCAAAACCATTTGCTACCAGTGTTGCAGAGGACGAGAAGGGGATATGGCCGAAACCCTCCAAGATAAATACACCTTTTGTCTCTCACATCCAGAAGAGCTTCTAAACTCACCCGGAGTTAATATAAGTACAAGAATAGTCTGAAAATCTGAGAGTAATCACTAGCCGCTTTCTTTCGTATGTCTAGCACAGTCTGAGCAAAGCAGACAATCTTGACCTAGAAGGTCAAGGGTTTCCTCAGTCAAAACATGACTCATAAGATCTCATCTCCCAAGATATTGCTAGCAAGTACTTGAGATCTGATCTGTACTCTGACCGGGGACTTGATGACACACAGACAAAGTGTGCACAGTAAAAGGTTTAGCAGCTGATGAGTTTAAACTAGCAGCAGTGTAGTCTGGATCACGTACAGCAGGACAAGCACAGGCACCTCTGCGCAGGGGAGCGCTGCGCACACCCCTGTGTCCAGCCGCGGAGTTCGGCCCTTGCCACGCTTTGGAGAAGAAAGGAATCGAGTCACCTTCCAGGAGACCCTTTTCTTCCCAAACATTGTTCCCAACCACGTATGGCCACCACTACTTGGTTGTCAGGAAAGGACCTCCTGATTCCCTGAAGCCACATTGGCTAACTCTGCTTTTAAATTACATGGAAATAAAAATAGCATCCTGAGGAACCAAGAGAAGTGGTTTGGAATTGCCACCAGAGAGACCTTGGAATGATGTCTATCCTCTTGGGAAGGAAGCAAATGATGCTCACAGGATGAGGATAACGAGGTTGCTCCAGGGATACTCTAGAACAGACCTCAAATCTGAGAACAAATCTCAGTTTGTGCCATGGGATCAAGTTTGCTAGATATTCCCAGATTATATTTCCTTTCAAATTTGGATAATTATTTTAGATAGGTATGCTGCTGTCTGCACAGTTATGCTTTCTACGGAGTCAGAGAAAGTGATATAATTTTTATTCATATCTGCAGCACGTCCCCTTCCTGCAGTCAAGTTAAATGTAGATAGTTCCAAGATAGGTAGTTGTAGATTCTTTCAAGGCTATGTTTTTTTTTGTGTGTGTGGGTATTTTGTTTTGTTTTCTGTTCCAGTCTTGCAGTAAAGAGCGATGCGAAGGCAGAAAAAGGATAATCTTGTGCTTTCGTCTTTACCTCTGCTGGCATGAAGGGATCAGATTTAGCGGCCAAGTCCCACTGTGCATATATACATGTAAGCCCCGTTACACCAGACAGCGACGTGTCACTGCGCTCTGCGTAAGCACCTGCCCTCCCGTCTCTCACAGCGCCCAGCTCCGCGCTGCCGCTCAGCGCAGACCCTCTGCTCCTCCCCACGGAGCTCCTCAGTTGTGCTGGGGTCTCCTAAAACAAACCCCTCGCAAGGAAGGCTGCAGAGCTGAGGGAGCTAGAGAAAATCAGGAATGTAAAAGCCTGCACTGCCACTTGGTAGCACCATAGGAAGCCACGAGCACTCCTCCTTCAGGGACATTAGCTCCACAAAACGGGTAAGAATCTGAGCAGAGAAACCAAAAACATGATGAAGGATTTAAACCATCCCCTGATATTTTTTTTGCCCGAACTCCTAAATTCAGAGAACAGATGTTTTATATAACTCTGGCTTTAATTTTAATTGGAAGAGATTATTCAAACTATGTCTAAGCCATATGGTCCTGCAAGTCTGACTCCCCTCTGCCATTGCTGGAGAGGCTAGCTTGGCATTCCCCTCCTTTTCCAAGTCGTTTCCTTTCTACAGATTTAATAGCCGCTATTTTTCATTTTTATTGTGGGTCCCTAGGTCCCATTACTATAAATAAGGGCCTTAGGCCCAGAATTAACTCAAAGGTGGATTTGGATAAATTGCTTGTAATGATTTTCAGTAGGCTCATCTAACAGTATGTAAAGGCAAATTCAGACCCGCGATTACAGCGAACGCATCTAGAGGCACGAGCCCAGTGAGTGGCACTTTTCTCAAAGCAGTACAATTTCAGGTTTCGGAAAGAAGACCCGGTCCCGACTGGCATGTTTTCTTGCCCATTTTCCCCTCGCAGGTGTTTCGCTGCAGAAGGGGAATCTCCAAAGGGATTTATTATCCGCTGTGCAGTGACTACCCCTGCCGGGCGCCAGGTGGGCCTCAGGCTGACCAAGCGCGCGACGCCGGAGAGCCGCGCTGCCCCGGCGCCCACACGACCCCCACGGCTTCCACAGCCCGAGAGGA
>NW_010581181.1:61903-76086 GCF_000705375.1 Tinamus guttatus | reverse complement strand
TCCTCTCTCCGTATATTTACTTTCTAGCTCTGCATCCTGCTTTGTCTCTGGTGGTACTCATGTGAAATAGTTGAGGTGAGGTGGGGTTAAACATCTTTTTTAGATGCAGGCATTTTGGGGTAGATACTTAGACACGCAGCTACAGAGACTGATTGTTAGAGGATTCAGGCCATGATTGGGAGCTTTTGATTGTGGAAAATCATGCCATATATATAATTCAGGAGCTTGCATCTAAATTTAGGGACCCAACTTTAGCCATCCAGATATGCAGATTGTAGAAGATGTTCTTCTGATGGATGGGGACACTGAGGTTGAGACATTAGGTGCTTTACCTTGAAGGAAATTATACCAGGAAAGCTTAATTAAGTAAGCTTAATTAACATGTTTGTGTGCTACAATCATCTTTTTTTTTGTATTTCTACAGTGCATGCAGTAAAGTTCAGGTTGACCACTAATGTCCAACTTTCCTATGGGAGGTTGGGTTAATGGCTGGGTTAAAAAGTGCCCAATGGAAAGTTTGGCCTAGAATACTTTGCAAGGAATAAGAAATTCCTAGATGAATTACTGTTTCGTTATCTAGATCTTTGTTGATGAGACTCGTTGCCTTTCCCTCTCTACCTTTCAAATTTACCATAGAAATACAACAAACCACAGAGCTCAGGTTTAAGTAGCACTCATCTTCTCCTCCCTTAGGAGTCTTGCTGGTTTTGCATTATGCATTAAGTGTGTTCTGTTAGCAATGATGTGCTCATTTAAACCATGTTTTTTTTTATATTGCAGAGATGTTAAATACATGAACAAAAACCCTCAGCCTCTTTGTGTCTTGTTAGCCTGATAAACACATTTTGTGAGCAGCCATGAAATGTTTTTCTTTGCTCTTCCTCCTGTTGCTCATAATTCAAGATTGTCCAGAAGTGGGAAGAACTGTGTATTTGTCTGGTCCACAGGCAGAACAAAACCACTTCCTCAGTTTTCTAATAAGTATCTTATCTTGAGAATGCACATATTTCTATTTCAGTGCTGCCTTACTGATATTATGCAGGCCATATAGCAAGGGTTTGATAAAAAAGGAACTGACTTAAGAAAATATGTGCTAGCACAATGTTCCCATTCTGCTATGCAAAAGATAAAGATCTGTTTGGAGTTGACCAGGAGAAGGCTGAAAATTGTTTTAAGTGTGAAGCTGGATTCTCTCTTTGGAATCTGAAAGGTGCTTAAGATACTTAAATATTCTTTTTACATATACCGATGGCAGTACTGGGAGGCTAGCTGGCTAGCTAAAATAGAAAATCTAACTTTATGCACCTAAAAATTATGTGTTGCATCTTTTTTGTCTCTAAACAGTGGGCACATCAGTTGGAAATTTCTTGCTTGAGTAAATGTCATCTGTTAAACCACGTAACCTCCCAAGATTATATATATAACCTTTGTTGGTGGATAGTCAATGATAATGAGATGACAAAAATATGACGAGATACTTTTTTCTTCTCTTGGTCCTTCTCTGTTGTTGTCTTTCAGTTAGTAGTACATTTAGAGCTTTGTCAGAGAACACTTGGATTGCAGACCAATGGAATTCACATTTCCTGTCCAAAACCCATCTATAAGTTATTTCTATATGTTCCGAGATGTTCTTGTTGTTTCAGGCTGAGCTGGAATGTAACTGTACTTGTATTAACTGAACTAATGTTGTTTTCTTTCAGTGGATCTGATGGAAATAAAGGAAATTCGCCCAGGAAAGAACTCAAAAGACTTTGAGCGTTGCAAAGCAAAGCAAAAAGAACAACACTGCTTTACTATTTTTTATGGTACCCAGTTTGTCCTCAACACCTTAAGTTTAGCAGGTACTTTTTTTCTTTATTTCTTCTTTAAACTTAACTACTGAACTCTGGAATCAAATACATTAATGGAAAAGTAGTGCAAAGTGCACTAGTGTGTTAACATCTGCAGTTCAACAGCACACCAGATAGTTAAAAGCTGAGGGACACCTTTTACTAAGCCAGTCATGAGTGTGTATGTACTGCTGCATTCTGAATGTTCTGCTTTTAAATACAGCTTTATAAGAGTTTTCCAGCCTTGTTCCAAACAGAACAGCTGTGTAACCTAAATGTGCAGTAAGTGGTTTGGTTGTTGCAGTCACTTACACTCTGCAGAGCAGCACTGCTGCGTGTCTAAGAGGGTAGATGCATGGCACACACTAGAAGAGAGCTGCTATTTAAATGGCAATAAGGAGTCTCTTAGTATACATTCCTCTCAATACGTTGCTTCTGGTGACCTATTTAACAGAGGAGTGCTTTATAGGCTTTCTAACACTAGTAATAGACACTTTTTTTTCTTTCTTTTCAAGTAGAAGTGATGTACTTATAGCAAAGGTTTCATCAGTGTGTGAGAATTAATTGCTTATAGATTGCAGGACTGGAAGCCTATTTTTACAGCCTGATGCACTGGAAGTTAAAGACTGTTTGTGACAATATAATCCTATAGAGGAGATTTTTAGCTTCAGATCAGGTTTACCCTTGTTGGATGAAGTCTGTGAAAATTTTGAATAAGCAGCTGTGCTTTAAATGTAGCTATGCCAGGTACCTTAGGTTGGTTTCCTCTGCCCTCTCCCATTACCCCAGGCAATTCTGAAAAACAGGTCCCTGCCAGTGCTTTGAAAACATTTGGTACCAGGAGGTACGTTGCCATAATGCTGAACTGCATAACAGCGTGACTGATAGAGTTTTCAATTAAAGGGGAAATCCTTTTCCTTGTTTAAAGCACTTTGTCATGGTTTCTTAAAACAATATAAAGTAATTGTTACTTCGAAGGGAATGCTAGTTTTCATAAGAGGCTGAATTGGCCTGGGAAAAAACTGGTTTGGCACTGGGGGTGGGTGTTCTTTCCGAGCGTGTAACTAATTGAAAAACTTTTCCATGGGGATTTGAGGCTAGCCGCTAGCTTCATCCTTGGGGCAATATGGCATTGTTTTAAAGTGTATTTCAATAAAATGTAATCTTCATCTTTACAGAGACTGTTTGTCTTTGAAGTCAGTTAAAGGACTCGCCCAGCTTAGAGCTCCTGTGTGAAAATAATTTTTCAGAACTGGTTTAGTTGATGAGTTTCAGAACCGGCATGCTAAAGATATGGATTCATGAAAGGGTGGAAAACCCTGGTTTTGGCCTTAGCCCGTATTCCCCAGAGAGGGCTGTTGCCAGGGTGCAGTGCATCTCCTTGCTTCTGAGCTGAAGCGTTACCAAATTCGATCATGGTAAATTATGCAGAAGGTGCTTCTGATTTGGGAAATGTAAGGACAAACTAAATTTAAAACAAACCAGGACAGTCATAAACCAGTTTAGTTTTCAGGTACGCCTTCCTTCCAACCCTACAGTGTCACAGCTGGGTAGGAATGTTTTAGACCTTTCTAAACTTACCTTCTATTAGAATGTGCTGTAAATCAACTATATTAATTTCATAACTTGCCCTCCTCTGTTCTTCTTGCCTAAATCTAGTCTGGGACAGCCTGTGTTTGGAGGTATGATTATGACGGGCAGGAGCTTGTAAATGTCCATCAAGAGCTTTAAAATTTTATTGTAGGTTTCTTGGAATATTATGATCTGATGTTAGAATACAACATACTTAGTTCTCCTGTCTGCATTCTTCTAGTTGCTATAGGTCTAGGTCTCTGGGCATTGGCCATTTTGGAGACAAAAGATAAGCGGGAAGAAAAAGTTTTAATGGGTTATTACGTGAGCTTAGTAGTAGTTTCATATTGAAATTCAGCTACTCTGATAAGCAGAAATTTAAAAGGAGGTATTTTTTGACATAGCTTTCAGGTTTAACTCTCACAACCCCAAATTTACAACATTTACGTTAGTTCTAGATAGGCAGCGTGAAGCCTGTGCAAAGATATTTATCAGAAAGAAAGGTTAACCTGCAGCTCTCTATGCTTGGGTTTATCTACACACAGCAAATTATGTCTTATTTTTGCATTGATGTTTTTTACAACACTTTTATTATTTTTTTCCCCAGCTGATTCTAAAGATGATGCTGATAAATGGCTTTGTGGCTTGAATATCTTGTATCAAGAGGTCATGTGTGCTTCCACACCGGCAATCACGGAGAGGTATGTGGACATTCTTTCACTTTGTGACATCCGATTTTTTTTGGAATTGGATGTGGAAAACCTAAAGCAATTTTTAAGATGGAAGAAGGAGTGCTTGCCAATTACAATAAAAACAACTGCTCTTCAGTTAGTGTATGATACAGAAAGCTTGCCATTTTGCTCTGTAACCATTGTGGAATTGCTCTGTTACACCACTGGGCTTAACAGCACTGTTCTTTGCACCCTTTTAAAAAGTCTATCTCTTAATGAGATCACAAGAGTATTTGATCTATGTGTATGTTGACTTACTGGAAAATTCATATGCCTAATGCTGTCACAATAGACAGCTGGGAGAAGTCCATAATGGAGCTCTTGCTTCTCTGTAATTCCCAGGTGCACTTCTGCAATTCTCCTTTTTATTGGCACTGTTGTATCAGATGGCAGTGTGGTCCATTGACTGCAGGAGCTAGGCTGAAAATAAGCATTTTGAAGCTTAATTTTCAGCAGCCGGTGTATGATGGTGAAGCAGCAACCTTAGTGCTTCAGAGGATGTTGCTTTCAAAACCACTCACACGCAAAACTGCTCATGCTCTGAATTCCAATTTTGCAAAAAGCTTTTAATGCAGTCTCTATACTCAATTATCGATTGGCACTGTTGACATTTTTTCTTGTAGGAAGTCACTGCTGTAACCTGCTGTGAGGAAATACCCTGTCATTTCTTGCTAACTGTCCAAATTGTAGCTTTGATATTGATGCTGTCTTTACCTGTCTGCAGTTCTGGTCAGGGAGGAAAAAGTACTACTTCTGCCTTCTTCACTTCCTGCCTTTATGTGTTATATAATATTGCAGCATGAAGTGCTGTATTCCAAAGGTACCTACATTTGTGCAGTGGACAAAGCGCTCCCTTAGAATATAAACTTGCTAATGGCATGTTTTGATCATCATTTAGACCAAAATTGTGTGCGTTTAGATATTTATTTTAAATATTGCTAAGGTGATTTTGCTGTGCACCTGAAGCTGACAGTAATTCTAATTAGGATTTTTATTAAGGACTCTCTGTTCTTCTAAAAATTCCCTCTTCCTCTCCAACCCCCAGACTTCCCCCAGATTTTTACTTTTATGCATCTAAGAGACCTTTGAGCCAACAGCCTAAGCTGACATAAATCATTGACTTGATGGAGTTATTCTGGTTTACATTAGCCAAAGTTTTGGCCCATTCTATCCACTTTAGATTTTTGTAGATTTTAGGTGTTCATTCTTTTGTGTCCTTTCCTCTTCCTGTGTTACATGGCTTGAAAATGCAGCAGTACACAGCAGAAAAATATTTATTCATAAGTAGTGTTAAAAAAGGCCGAATGCTTTGATGTTGTAAGTGTTTTTGCTTTATTAAAAAGCATATATTTTCTAGCTTTTAAATATTTTTGTTGAATTTTGTCTCTGGATTTTGATATTCCTTTGTTTCTGTCTAATTCTCAGATTATTTTTTTCCCTTTTTTTCCCCAAGCTGGCTGAGAAAGCAGATCTATTCTGTTGATCAAACTAGAAGAAATAGGTAAGAAGCTCTCCCTCTTCAAATTCAGTTTATTTTTAGTGAACTTCTCATTGCAGAATGTAACAGAAAATGAAAGAAAAAGAGTACTTTGACCAAGAAGAAAAAGATGAGAACTCTCTGAAAATTGTATTTGCTACTGCTTTGACAAATTATTTGTCACCTTTTGACCGACACACTAGGTGCATAATGCTTACTCATGTTCATATGTGATATAGTGAGGTAGGAAATGATGAAAAATAAACCATTATGCTTTCTAGTCTAAAATCACCCTGCCTGCATATGGAAAAGCGATTGCCTTACGGTGCTGTCACCCCAATGCTTCAGCTCAGCCGTGGGGCTCTGCTAGGTTGCAGTCTGCCAGGTTTACAGATGTCTTTGCCCTTTTATAAATGAGAGCCCAGCAGTGGAGTGTTATGTGCAGTTAGTTTTCCTGTGCAGCTATGCCATGACGTCTTCCTGAGGCACGTTCATGCTGGAGCAGCTGCAGTCTAGGTGAGATAAGTCCAAGCCAGCTTTTCAAAGCTTGTTCACACACAATCAGGTATCAGATTGGGTGGCTTTCCCTGCTCACAGCCTGGTGGGGCTAGCCTGATGTTACTAATCGATGTGGCATCTAGATTGAAACTGGTTGCACTACCTACTCCAGACATACCCAGTTACAGGGTTAGATACCTGAGGATATTACTGGAGAGAAAGAGGACTATTGGTGTGACGGGTTAGCACAGTGTGAGAGAGTTGTTTTAACAGTGGGAAGCAGAAGGCATCTCCTGAGGACAGAAAGAGGAGGAAGCCACATTAATGGTTTGGAATAAGGACAAAACCATTTTCTGAGGTTCTGCTTGGATATGTGTAATTTTGTGCAGTTGGCCTCGCTGTATGGGTCGTCCCTTGGACACGTGCTCTGAGAGACCGAAGCCAGGGAGTCGCCTATGCCTTGCTGCTCCCCGTGTGAAAAAGTCTCATTGTGTTGCAGCTCTCCTTGTGCTTCCTGTGTGTGAAGTCCTTTTGTAGCGTTTGAACAGCACAGAGACATTTTAATGAATTCAGTGGCACACTTCTCATTAGAGTTGCCAGAAGTTGTGGGACACTGTGAAGAATGTTAACTCCTCCTCTGCCATACAGATATATAAAACCTTACTATGGCTTTGACCTTTTTCTGTAGCATTCTGTTTTTCTAAGGTGTACTTAAGCGGGTAGAAGAACTTGCATTTCTTCTTATTTAAGCCTTTTCCTAAATGCAAAATAAAGTGTGGTGTTTCATTGTGTGAGACCCTGTTAGGCAGGAAATAACACCATTCTGCCAGAAAGCTCTGGTGTCGTGCAGCTGCCTTAGTACCAGCTGAGACAACTTCAGGAACAGCCAGAATGGGAAAGGACAAAACACCCCCTGCCTTTAACACCTCCTGAGGGTTTTGAAAAGGCTAATCCTGCAATGGGTGCAGGGCATCATGAAGCAGAAAAGAAATATTAGGGTAGAGGAGCAGCATCTGACAGTATATGTCTGCTGGGGAGGTTTTATTTAATGCCTCAGGTTGTTCCATCACTACAAGGTTGTCTGCTCATCATCAAGGAGACTTGCACGGTGGAGAAGGCAGTTTTTCATTTTCTTGCTAGATGATTTACACCCTTAGGAAATTTCAGGCAAGGAGTTCAAACCAAGTTTCATTGTGTTTAGTGTTGCAGTTTCTAGGAAGGTTAATTGTAAAGGTTAGGCTTCCAGGCTGGTGTTTCACTGGTTGAGCTTTTGCCAGTGATAATGATGTCCCAGCTCTTTGTTTTAGCTTGTGCTTGTCTGGCTAGAGGAAATTGCTTGTACTCAATGCTTAGTGCACAAATGAGGGTTCGTTTTTGCTCCCAAAATAAGTGTTTTTCCAGAGGTCTGGCGACAGGGAGGAAAGCCAGGAATTTCCTGAGTTCTAATCTGGCTCTGGCATGGATTTTGGCTAAGGTACTTCTTGCTTTGCCTCTTTCTCCCTCTACACAATGGGGGTGAGAATATCTCACAGGGCAGCTGCTTGCATGGACAGTTTCTAAAATAAAAGCATGACTTTGGTTTAGGCGCTAATTACTACTCTTTTTTTCCCTCTTAAGTGACTTCTTCTGGCCCTATGTTTGCACAGAGTTAATGGCTTATTGATTCACTGTAGGTCAAGGCAGATCCTGGTTTTCTTGGGTACTTTGGTATTGTTTAGATGATTTGTGGGCATTGACAGAAGCAGCTGATAATGCCATGCTTCTGTTCCCTTATCTTTTTTGTGTTTCTCTTTTCTGCCACATATTTTTATTCTCTTTATTTTTTTAATGTCCCACCTCCAAGCTGTGTTTTTCTCAATGAGAGCTCACAGCAGCAGATACCCAGAGTCCAAGAATCTGTGTCCAGAACATAAGGCCTTGCTTCCATTCTTTCCTATGCCAATGACCACTAGTACAGCAGGCCACTGAAGTGGAGCTATTGCAGATGGCTCAGTTGCTGCACCAGCAGCTGAGTGGTCATGGTCTAGCTCTTTCCTTTCTCATCTGCTATTTTTACTTTCTTGTAACCAGGAATTCTTGCCACTTCCCTTATTCTATCTCTAATGTTGATCTGGATGCAATTTGGGCTGATTCAGTTCATAAAGTCAGTAGAAAATTCCTTTTTTTTTTTTCCCAGATAGTTTTCTGCCAGATTAGCAGGTTGAATCAGTAAAGGTCCGATGAGGATCGGAGCTGGGCATATGGAAACTGGTGGGGAGGACAAGGGCGGCAGGGCAGAGGACATGGAGTATGGAGAGTGGTGTTGCTTTTAGCTATTAGATTGGCTCAGCTGTAGTGTTATGATCAAAGCAATGACTTATTTGAAGTATCTGGGCACCCAGCTCCTTTAGAAATAAACCCTCTCTCTATCCAAAGAGAGTTATGATAGCCCTCTTCTACCACATGTTCATATTTCGAGCATAAGTGCACTAAGAACTGTGACTAAGAATTGAACTCTGAAGTTGCACTAAAGAAGGCTATAAAAGTAGCATCTAGGAGACTGGAAATAAAATCTGAGGTTGATGAGAGAACAGGAAGATGTGAAGGAAATTGCATTTTGCAAAATGAGCTATATTCACAATTATGAAATGAACTCTCTTTGTTTCTATTATAAGCCCTTGCACCAGCAAAAGAAGTCGGCATACACAAGTAGGCTTTGTACAGTGTGGCCAGGTGTTGCAATAATTAAAACATTTAGCTTTGTGTCTAAGAATTGCCTAAAAACTTGCTGTATATAAGCAATGTGTGGCTTCAAGTTTGAAATATATGTCTTATTTGAAAGGTTCTGCTGTCATTTGAAAAAATTGGTTTTTTTGGAAGTCAGTGTTGTTCTGCTGATCCTTTTATACCAATGGATATTCAGAAACTATGAAAAGGTTCATAAGCAGGTAAACAGGTCTTGAAGGTAGTTCTCACTGGGGAGTCTTGGTGGTGTAAGGAAGATGGGGTCATGTTCAGCTATTGCAGAATTCTCTTGCTGCTGACCATCAGCTTCAGCATCCAGGTGAGTAACAGCTGGAGGTAAAGGTTATAAAGGTGGAGAAAACTTGAACTTTTAATTTTCTGTTTCATCTCATCTTTTTTGAATACTGTTCGTAAAATGTTTTCTCTGTCTAGATTACTTTTGCAGTGGGATTGAAGCAGTGGATGAAAGGCTGCAATTCATCTCACCACATTTAAACATTGTATTTGAGTTGATTATCTGGATCTGATCAATAGTTAATGTAGAAATGTGAGATGAATAGTACCCAAAATGTTTCAATAGTCGCTTTTTCATGTTGATAAAAAATATACTAGTGGTGCACTGGGTGCAACTGTTGGGTTTTTTTGCTCTTGTTTTTCAGTATCAGTCTTAGAGAGCTGAAAACTGTCCTTCCCCAAGTAAATTTCAAAGTGAGCAGCATGAAGTTCTTGAAGGATAAATTTGCGGTAATTACATGTTAGCTCTTTGGTATTATCTCATAGGTGTTGTTACTTCTGCTCAGCATACTGCCTGAATTTTTGTTTCAGTACAGCTAAATGTATATAAACTACATGATTTTAACTTACAAATTTGGTTTTGTGTGTAACTATGACCTTAAGAAAATAGAGAATTAAATGTTCTTACTTCTCATTATAATGTTCCCTAAAACCAAAATTGGGTTTGGATCTGTGCTGTTACTAACTGTGCAGATGCATAGGAAATCGTTCAAGATAAGCATTATCAAATAAGAATAAGAATTATTTTGCAACATGAACAAACTAATAACTTTCCCCTCTCACTTATGGTAATATTCCAAAGGTCTTTTTCATTCCTACAGGAATTATAAAGATCCCCACCTTTTCCTACTTTCCTGCTTCCAGCCCTCCACCCTTAAAGCATACGCTCTTGCTTTTGTTGCTCCAGCTAACAATCACTGAGATACCGTTTTACTTTCAGTAACTTAGTGGAAATAGACACAAAATGTAAAATATAGGACCAGAGATGTGGTCTAGGAATGATATGTTACAAACTAAGAATCTGCTCATGTGTTCATATTCTTAAAAAATAAAGTAGAACAGAATGTGCGAGAGGGTTGCACTTGGAACTTGTTTGCTATACAAACACAATGCAGGGAATTCTAATCACTGGATGTTACTTTCTTTCACAGGAAATAGGTGCTCACAAGGAAGAACTTAGTTTTGAACAACTTCATTTGTTCTACAAGAAAATCATGTTTGAACAACAGAAATCGGTAAGCTTTTTCAAAAAGAGTCCTACTTTCTAACCGGTTGGTGAAAGTGAAGAGTAAATACTGATTTTTTTTTTTCATTGTGTTTTTTTCCTATTGCAACATAAAAAGAGCTTTTCTCATGTTACTGTACTTGATATATAGGTAACAGTGACTCATCAGTAACTGATTTAGGACGTTGCTTCTCGTGTTGGTAGTAGAAAGATGCACAAGTGAGATGGAGTTTCTAGGAAAAGCTTTTCTTGTGAGTTTGTTCAGTATATGGTGTCTTTGCATTAGATCTGGTTATCATTTACTGCTAGAAGCCGTATTTTTCCGTGCTTGCATTAGTCTCGTGCCACATATTCTGCAAATGGTGCTAGAACGCATCTTGACCATCAGATAATAGCTCCTGCTGTCGTCGTGTCCTGTGCTTAGAGATAAGCAGTGATGAGTCCACAGCATGACAAGCTTTAGGGAGTCCTGCATAAATGCAGTAGAATTACATTTCACTGATTTATATGGGTAACTGCCTGGCTGCTGTTCGCTGTGTGTTCCATGATTCATGAAGTTGGTAGCACCTGCATATATTTAGTGATCCTGAAAATCTCGCAGCCTTTAGAACGGTATGAAAACACCTAACTTGGATTTACTTGCATAAATGTCTTAATTGATGACGTTTGTACATTGTTGATTGGACTTGGAGTGGTTAAAATAAAGCTTCTTTTGACAATAGTGCTTTTTTTATGCTGGCTGACTGGGTTTTATTTTTCCTCATGAAAATCTAGTTACTTAGCCAGAGCAAAAAGTTTCCTAACAGTAGAAAACAGAATAGGGAGGCTAACTGACTTCCTTTAGCTCTTATCGCTCCTGGTGGATCCTTTCAAGGAAACTCCCCAGTTTGCTCAACAACTGCTTATGGGCTGGTCGATGAGTTTCTGCCATCTATAACTATGCTGATCCAAACAGAAGCAATTCAGGCTTTATATTCAAATGAATAAATATGATAGAAGAGAAATACTTCCATTTTTTTTGGGATATCAAGCAACAAATTTGATTGATTGTGTATATAAGGTGTTTCTTCCTGAGAATTGCGGGTTTTCGCATTGAAAGGTCTGAAGTGCAATTGCCAGCCTTTACAGTATGTTTCTTCTTATCCATTTAACTCAAAATGTATGCTGCCAACTTTCATACAGCTTCTATTAAGTAGAAATTTATATTTGATTTCCTTCCCAAAGCAATAGTGGTTGTTAGATGGAGAATTGCATGTTGCTTTATTATTTATCCACTCTCCTTTTTGTTGTTTTTCTTCTTTTTAAGATTCTTGATGAATTCAAAAAGGATTCCTCTGTGTTCATTCTTGGGTGAGACTCTTCATTTGTATTAATTTTTTCACATGTATTTACGGTTGCAGTGCTCCATAATTTTTGTCTGCTTACATATCCCCATTTTTTTTTCTAATTACATCATTGTTTTTTGTATTGAAGCTTTAATAAGTGGGGGAAAAAAAAGATACATCTTAGTGCATTCAGAAAAGTGAATTTAGTATAGAAACAAGTCTTGGATATAATTTGATAAATGCTGTTTTTACTTCCTAATAATATGAATGCTGTGGGTACCAACAAGCAAATTTGCCTGCCTTTTGATTTAACTAAGAGCTGCACAGAACTATTAGTGGAGAGAATTTGATGGAGAAATTTATCTTCCATCTGGAGAGTGATGTGGTGCAGTGGCTTTGGCTGGATACAAGCACAGGGCTGACCTAAACAGTTTCTGATGTTTTTACCTGGTGGGCTTGAGAATTAAGTAAGATGTATACAGCATGAAAGAGGAGGTCATTGATCACATATTGACTATGACTTAAGCTTTAATATTATGCCAACAGATTTAGGGAGTTGCTTAGAAATTTGCTTTGAGTGCACAATGTTATTTCTTATGCTTTGATCATTTCATGTGAATATTAATTTGATCAGCTTAAACCCATAGATTTACCCAAGGTGGGTGATTTATAAATATCTTATTAGTACCAGATGATGCAGCATTTGTGTCCTACAAATGAGAACGCAGATGTGCTCCTTTCTATCACCTTGACTGCGTCTGATCTCCTTTTTCAGGTTTTGATTTGTCACTGTAGATCATCTGAATAAAACATGGAAGGAATTACTTGTGGAAGGGTGGCTCTGCCATAATTTAACATAACAATATATCCCTATGTCTTAGCTAAAGTAAACAACACCCTTGTAAAGTGAATGTTGCTTTTTCACAAAGCAGGAAACACAGTTGGTAGTTTTCCCAATGAATCACTATCAAAAATGGATCAGGGATCCAGGAGACCTTATCTAAAGGTCTCAGAATACAGTGATTACATAATTCAATATTACAACTTTAATCTAAATTCCACTGAAGTTATAAAAGGTTTTAGCGGCAGCAGCAGGATTATACTATAAATCCAAAATACAAACCCTGTCACTTCCTCCTATAACATTTGATGACATATGCTCTGTTATTTTTCTAGCTTTGTTTTCTTTCTTTTTTTTTCCCATTTTCTTCTTTATTTTTTTAAAGAAACACTGACCGTCCAGATGCTTCCGCAGTTCATCTCCACGACTTTCAGAGATTCCTGCTCCATGAGCAGCAGGTGAGAAGGTTATAGGAATTTTGAACTCTTGAGGTTGTCTCTCAGAATTATCTACTTAAAGGAAATGTGGTGTGTCATAGAGAATGACTGATGTCAACTGCAGCAGCAGGTCTTGGAAAGATTTTTTTCATAGTCATTGACAATGAGGGTCCCAGGAGTTATTTTTCATTCATTTAAAGACTCTGAAGGTGCATTAGAAAGAGAGGAGGACACTGTAAGTAAGGTTTTAACAGGTCTCTATCTAGTCATCTAGATAAATAAACAAATTGAAAATAAACACTGCATACTTGCCAAAGATAATATCTTGGCCTAGTTACAGCTGTCACCGCAGATGCATCTGGGTTTGTATCTTGGCCATGGCACTGTTTTAGCAGCTCTTATATATGTTTAAAAAAAAAAAAAGGGCTGACTGCTACTGTTTGAGTCAAGGGGATTTTTTTTTTTCTTGAATGGGGACAGTCCAGTCATACCAGCAAGCAGATAAGGACTGGACTAGGGATTGCAGCTGTCTTCAATGTTGTATATAATACTATTTAGCATAGACATGAAAAAAAAAATCAGAATTTGAAATATAGGCCAACCTCTATGGACAGACATTCACAATAGTATATAATGAATATTCACAATAGAATATAGTGGAATGGTTCTGAGATTGCTCACTGATTTTTTTTTTTTTTTTTTTTTTTGTCTGCGTTCCAGTTCTTTACTTTTTAGGTTCGTAATATTGGCTAGGTGCTGCTAAAATCCAAGGTTGCAAATAACTGTCAGAAACTCAGATCAACATTTCCTGTATGAACCTGATACTTTCTTTTTCTCCCTATTCTACCAGGCTAAAGTGACTTTCAGGTTGCCCTGAGAAGAGAGAAGACTCTATAGTTAAGCCATATCCCTCAGAGGGCATCTTTTACTGTGTGCATGCATATATTTACAGATCTAGTGTGTATTTTGTGGGCCTACAGTCTGTACAGATGCATTTCTGTGAAGAACTTCTTTTCCTTCTCTTAAATGTCACATAGGAAACTAAAATGTATAGGTACTGTAAAACATACTGGCAGTTAAATAGCCAGATGAGAGAGTTTTAATGAACCACATCTGTAGGTCTCTCTTCTCCATTTAATTTTATATAGCGTGTCACAACATCTAAAGCTTTTTACTTCCTTATTATTTTTAGGAGTCTTGGGCCCAAGACGTCAGTAAAGTCCGAGAGCG
>NW_010581181.1:51284-61854 GCF_000705375.1 Tinamus guttatus | reverse complement strand
ATGAGGTGAGATAATAATACATTCCAGTTGTTCCTCATGGGCATTTTTCCTTAATTACTAGTTCCTGCTTTGTTAATTGTGTGGCAGATTCTTTAGGCTGCTGTTTACTATGTTGTTGGATTTCTTTTGGCCTTGTATGCTCAGAAGCATTTAGAATTGGTCTCTCTTTGTATTTTAGTTTCTCACCTACCTTTTTGCAAAAGAGAACAGTATTTGGGATGAGAAATATGAATCAATAGATGCGCAGGATATGAATAATCCCTTGTCCCACTACTGGATCTCTTCCTCTCATAACACGTAAGTTAGCGAAAGCCTCATTATCTGTCTGTGTTCAAAGGCATGATTTCCCTTCAGTATGGTGAACCTTAGGTGTGTTTCAGAGCTTGTAATATACCCTCCAGAAATCCGTTAGCTCAGCCTTTTCAGTTCTACAAACTGGTCAGTCCTGAAATGTGGTAATATCTGATCAGCAAAAAAAATTCCAATTTGTTCCATAGCAAGTTCAATTAAAAAACAAACAAACAAACCCCAATGCTTCCCAATAGGAGGACAAATGAGCCCTGCTGAGCAGGTGGGAAATTGTTTAAATTGACTGCTTGTCTGCTCTTACAACATTACAATGTCCTTTTCCCCTTAGATACCTGACAGGAGATCAGCTTCGAAGTGAATCCTCCACAGAAGCTTATATCAGGTGCCTGAGAATGGGATGTCGATGTATTGAGTGTGAGTAATGAGCTCATGGAATGGTTTGTAACATTCTCCCCAGAGAGGCAGTTTCCCCTGTTTAAGATTTAGAAGAAAAGGAAAAACAAACAAACAAAAAACCCTGTTTCCTTGGAATTTCCAGATCTTTCTAAAACTGGTGTTCCTCGTATACCAGTAATTCAATCACTGGTTTACTATATGAGAATATAACATTCAAACTTGTATTACATGTGCGGTAGCTATAGAAAGAAGTTTAAGGCATAGCTTATTACCTTCATTCTTGATACAGACAAGGCAAAGTTTTTGAGTTTCTTAAAATTTTATGCTATTTGTCATTCCATTTAACTCATTTGTAAATCAGTTCCTGGCTTTGTCCCTTTGTTCTCTACTATTTGTGCAAGCTTCTTCATCACTGTGCTTGTGTATCTTATTTCAGGGTTGCAAGGTTTGACTCGATTTTCATGTTAATTCACCAGTTACTTTGTTAAACTGCTTGCTACAGGCTGATCATCTTTTGTCATAATTAACAAGGATCTTGTTTAGTTTGGTTAATGCAAAATGTATCTTAAATTAGAGTTTTAGCATAATAACCAACAAAATGGATAAACTGCCAACAATATCACTTGTGGGAGTTTATTTACCATTTGGACCGTTATTGTAAACTAATGAACTGACAGTTTAGCTGCCTGAGTTCCTAACATCAAGATTCCCTAATGAAAATGCTTTGGGGAAACTTTATATTGTATTTTATTTGTATTGCTCTTACTTAAGTGAATTTAATCTCCTCTGCGAGAGATATAAAGCCACCTAATAGAATATTTCAGCAGAACATAAAAGTCTATGACTCACAGTATGAAATACTTTGAAGAATTAGGTGCATGTTGTATTCTTTCTGCTGGTATAGTTTAAGTAGCTGCTTGGTTTTATCTTTTTTCTTCTGCTTGTCTTTCTTAGTGGATTGCTGGGATGGTCCAGATGGGAAACCAATCATATATCATGGATGGACACGGACAACAAAGATCAAATTTGATGATGTAGTGCAGGCAATAAAAGACCATGCTTTTGTTGCATCTGAGTAGGTTTTGATATTTTCTTAAGCCTGATTTTGAATGGTTAGATCATTCCTCATCAATTCAGGAGAGAAAAAAAAAAATGGGGTGGGGAGAATGATATCCTAGCCTTTTTCAGTAATGTCCTGATATGGCTTTTTAATAGATTCAATTTTGAGAAAGAGTCCCATTACATAACAATTTGCTACTGAGATAGATGGTGAGTACCCTAAAGGCATTCCTATTTCCATTCCTGGATTCCTCCATTAAGCTGAAACATGCAACTTCATATTCTGAATAGTATGTCTTTAAAAAAAAAAAAAACCCAAACTCTATAGATGACAAGTAAAATATCTATGAGATAGTGTTCACATTGTAGGGAGGCCTTAGCTGAGAAAGAGGTAGAATTCATAGCGTGCTGCCTGAGCTGGTTATATGGATTTAAATCTGTGTCTGCTCTTCTAGACCCTGTGCTGAGAGCTCCTTAACATGAAAGGTGTTACCCATCAGTTGGGAAAGAGATGGGGCTGTCAGACTCCTCTTCCCTGTGCCCCCTACTTCTCCTGTTTTCAGATGGACACAGGAGAGAAGTGTTCTTTTTCTCATGCGGGACAGTTTCTGACTGTAGGGTGAACATACTGCGATGCTTTCCCTATGTGCAGCAGGGGTAGGCTGCCCAGGAGGGATGTAGAAATATTTTCTGGATGTCAGAAACTGAATGTTTGCTTTTACCTGTGTTTACTTCATCCAAGGTACCCCGTCATTCTGTCAATTGAAGAGCACTGCAGTGTGGAACAGCAGCGACACATGGCCAAAGTGTTCAAGGAGGTATTTGGGGATCAGCTTTTAACAAAACCCGTCGAAGCCAGTGCAGATCAGTTGCCATCACCAACCCAGCTGAAAGAAAAAATCATCATCAAGGTAGGTTTTCAGGCTTGTATTGTGACCTTGTAGATAAAATAGAAAAGCAAAAGCAGAAGCCAAGAGTGCTTCTTCTGGCTTCACAACATAGCTGCTGCTTTCTGCTGCGGATAAGAATCCATATGCTCAAAGCCTGTATTACTGAAATTTGCCAACATATTATGGAATTCTGTTAAAATGCATATTGAGTTGCTCGTTGTTGGTCTTATTTGCAAGTAACGTTGCTAGTTCAAGTACCAGATGAAATGTCAGCCCTTTTCTAAAGACCTTCCAGCTTCTGAAATGTTACTGCTAAATTTGACCAAGGTTTTGCTGGCGCAGATGCTCATCATAGACCTCTTGTACAGAGAAAAGTATGCTCTCGGATAGAAAGTTAGATTAATGGTATTAACAGGTCTTTCAAAGAATGCTTCTCACTATAGTGAAATCTAAAGCACTATGAAGGCTGCAGACTTAAGTTGTCAGAATTGTTTACTTTGAAAATTGCAAAAATAGATGAGTATTTTGTAACTCATACACAAAAACTGTGCTTTTTTTATGTGTGTAATTTATCTCATCATAGACCTCTTGTACAGAGAAAAGTATGCTCTAGGATAGAAAGTTAGATTAATGGTATTAACAGGTCTTTCAAAGAATGCCTCTCATTGTAGTGAAATCTAAAGCACTTAAGTTGTCAGAATTGTTTACTTAGAAAATTGCAAAAATAGATGATTATTTCATAACTCATACACAAAAACTGTGCTTTTTTAAATGTGTAACTTACACAGATGTGTCTGAAAACTGAGGTCTCATTGATAGAAAGCAGCCTCTGTAAGGGTTTCTTACAGATGCTGTGATCTGTGCTGTTTCATATGTAGCAACTATGTCCTGTTCTTCTGAGTGGTTCCTTTTTAGCCTTATTTTTATGCTAGGCAAACATTGCTTCATGTTTTCTGTCCTCAGAGGAATGGGGAGCTCTTATCAAAACTGTTGTTTGCTCATTGCTTGAATGACACCTCTGCAAAGTTTTCAACCTTGAGTACGAGATTTAAATTTCTAGCCAAAATATTTGACCCTTACTATATAAAGCATGTGGAAATGCTGTTTTTTATATTAAAATCTTTCTTACAGGAGAAAGCTGGGCAATGGAGGTAAATTACAGCCTATACTGAGCTATACTGAGTTAGAAAACTGTTGTTTGCTCATTGCTTGAATGACATCTCTGCAAAGTTTTCAACCTTTAGTCGTACTAAATCTAAATTTCTAGGCAAAATATTTGACCCTTACTATATAAAGCATGTGGAAATGCTGTTTTTTATATTAAAATCTTTCTTACAGGAGAAAGCTGGGCAATGGAGGTAAATTACAGCCTATACTGAGCTATACTGAGTTAGAATGACCAATCTTATATACATTTTTTTTAAAGCATAAAAAATTGGGTCCAAAAGGAGACATTGATGTGAACCTGGAAGATAAGAAAGAAGAAAAGAAACAACAAGGAGAACTTTACATGTGGGACACAATAGAACAGGTAGAATTTATATGACACAACAGTTTGTTACTAGAATGTGCAATATAGGAGGTATACACAAATGTCATCAATATTTTTGTAAGTAATATTCTCACTCGAACTGATGTGAGGGAGGGCAAGAAGGCACTTTGTTTATTGTTAGACCTTCTTGGAAGTTGTGATTGGTGGCTTGGCTGTTTGTCCTGGTAATGGTTTTAATATTTGCTTTACCTTTTAGAAATGGACTCGGCACTACTGTGCTATTGCAGATGAAAAGCTTTCATTCAGTGATGACATTGAACAGAATGTTGATGAAGATTCTTCAAAGGTGATGGCTCTGTGTTGTTGTGTAAATGTATTCCTTCCCCCAGTTAGAGTTGGTTACGCTTGGATTTCTTTGCAGTTGTTAGGCTGAAGAAACTAAAACTAGACTAGACTAAAGTCACTAGTTTTGAGAGCTTAATAATGAGTTTTCCTCCTGCCTGAAGCCAGACAAGATTTATTCTATTACGGATTTCTGAACAGAAGTTTTTTTTCTGCTTCCATGAAAAAAGTTTGAAGAAAATGAAACACCTTTACTCAGTCTATAGTCTGGTCCTCTTTTTGTTAATTATATTTCCTGTTTGCATGCAACTGAAGTATTCAAATTGATCTAATAGTTTCATGCTTCCTCATCTGCCGCTTGGGGTGTGGATGGGAATGAGATGCCTGCATCAAGAGAATAGTTACCTATTTCTCTTTAATGTGAAATGAAGAAGGTGAGCTTTTAAAGAAGCTTTTTAATGAACAAATTTGTCCTTTCAGATTCTCTCATTGTTTACAGGTGCTGAAATTATTGAAATCTTAGGAATCTGTGTCAGATAATAAGAGTTAAGGGCCTTTACCAATCCATTCTGATGAACTTCTTTTTAATTAAATGTCTCTGTTCGTTGACTAACTTAAGCCTTATAAAGAGAAGTATAAGGGCAATGGAATACTAGCATTTAACTACTGGAATTAAGCTGCTGTGTGCACTGACAAAGTCTTTATTATGAGTTACATGCCTTTGACTAATTGTTATTGCTATTCTCTAGCTACACAATATGATGAAATTAGGTTTGATATATAATAATATAGCATGACAATGCATACTGTTCATTTCATGTTATCAAAGGGCTTGTTACAGGTGAATGTGTATTGTCTACGTCTTGCTCATGTCAAAGCCACCAGCACGAGGCTCAGTAAGGGCTGCAATAGCAGTGATATTCAGCACAGTTTCTTCTTGAGAGCCTGAGTGCTTTCTCATTGCCAACATCTATGTGTATGGTTCAGAGATTTGCTGTCTACATGGGCAGAAACACATACTCCTTCTCATAAGTGTTAATGTTAATGGAACAATTAATGTGTAAGCAATTTCAGGTGGTTCTTGGGGAAGTGGCAGTGGGAGCTTTCAGCAAAATATGAGCTGAAATCCCAATATGGGAGATAATTGTATCAATAAGCTTTTGTATCAAAATCATAACATTAGAAGTGGACTATAGACGTTCTTCTCTTCTGGTCTAGGAGGTAAAACGCACTGAACTGCACTTGAAAGAGAAGTGGTTCCATGGGAAAATGAAAGAGGGGAGAACAACTGCTGAAAGGCTGCTCCAGGAATATTGTGCTGAAACGGGTGGCCAGGATGGAACATTCCTGGTTAGAGAAAGTGAAGCTTTTCCTAATGATTGCACCTTGTCCTTCTGGTATGGCGATTGTCCTAAAAATTCTACGTGGGCATTGTTTATTTTATTTCATTGTGCAAAAGTAGCTCATTTTTTTAAATCATGCTTTTACAGCTAAGTGGAAATAGTAATAAGAAGTTGTTATCTTTACTAGAATGTTATTGGTGGGATTGTGAAAGACCACTTTCTAGATTAAACTTCAGCATAGCATAGTGCTAAATTGACTAAAATTTGGTCTTTCATTTTGAGATAAATCACTGGTATCCATACTGAACAGGTAGTCTCAGGAGTTCATTTTTATTGTCGGAGATTGATCTTTTCAGTGAAAAGAATACCTCTGGAAGGAAAAGAGTAAAGACTTTTTGGTGACTTTTTTTCTTGTTGGAACCTTATGAGATACGATCTTACAGAGGAAAAATTCTTATGTTACCCTTCTTTTCCTTATTTCTTCTTCATTTTTTAGGAGGTCAGGGAGAGTCCAGCATTGCCGTATTCGTTCTTCAGGCGATGGAGACAATGTGAAATACTACCTGACAGACAACCTCACTTTTGATAGTATCTATGATCTCATTCAACACTACAAGGAGGCCCACCTCCGATGTGCCGAGTTTGAACTGCGCCTGACCGATGCTGTGCCAAACCCCAGCCCTCATGAGACTAAAGAGTACGTAGTGCAGAAGGCAAGCAGCAGGGTGGTTAAGTCAGAATTCCTTTGTGTTGTTTTAGATGGTCTTGTGCCTTTGCCTGTAAAATTCCTCTGGGTTCTGGAGCACGCCTGAGGTTTTATTTGCTCACAGCCATTGTAGAAATAAGCTTCCTTCAAGGAAGCTGAGCAAGAGCCTTGACTTTGTGAAAACCTGAGAAATCAGGGAGCAGTCCCTAGGAAAGCAATATATTGTCAGCAATTGGGAAGGTCAGTGAGAACTGTAATGCTTTGAAACTGTGCTAATTCCTTTCTTCCCTGCTTAGTGGTTTATGGTGCCCTGCAGGTTGGATTTAGTAGATGGCCGTGGTCTGGCAACTAAGTGATCATGGTCTGTGCTATCTGGAAATTCTACTACTGGGGAAATAAGTCCAAGCTGAGTTGTGTTTCCATGGATCCAGTGACTTTCGTTTTAGGAGAAATGCTGATTTATGTTTTATTCTTTTAAAGAAACAAGGTGTTATGATATCTTCTGGATGGTTTCATCTCAAATAAGTTACCATGTTAGTGTTTTGTAATAACTGCTGTCACAGGTGGCAGGCAGATATGATGCATAATTTTTCTTGTAATGTTTGAGTCTCTAACACTAGGAACCCTGCTTCTTCTTACTGAATGACATTTGACCAGCTTTGTAATTCTTTGTCCATTTTGATTTTAACTTTTGTAGCTGGTATTATAGTAACCTGAGTCGGGGAGAGGCAGAAGACATGTTGATGCGAATTCCTCGAGACGGTGCTTTTCTGATTAGAAAAAGGGACGAACCAGATTCGTTTGCCATGACTTTCAGGTAGGAGAAGATGGATATGACTGTATTACCTACAAGGTTCACAGTGTTTTGTTTTTCTCATTTAAAAAGTATGGAAGTGACAGGAAACTTCTGTATAGTGAAGGGAAAAGTAGGAAAGTTCTGTGTAGGCAAACACGTGGAAAAGAATGAATGCTTGTGAATTTAATTAAGTTTGGGGAAAAGAAGAATTATGTTGCATATTAAAAATGCAGAAAGTTATGGCCTGATCTGCAGCAGTGGAGGTTTTCCCTAGCATGAATAGCAGCATTTTTACCGTCCCTGAACCTGCTTTGCAGAGCTGAGGGGAAAGTGAAGCACTTCCGAATTCAGCAAGAAGGCCGCCACTTTGTGCTTGGAACCTCAGCCTATTTTGAAAGTTTGGTGGAGCTGGTGACGTACTATGAGAAGCATCCGCTCTACAGGAAGATGAAACTGCGCTACCCGGTGACGGAGGAGCTACTGGAGCGCTACAGCACGGTCAGTGATGGTCTTTGCACAAGAGGCAGTTGTTGTAGAGGACAAAGTCCCACATTTAGACTTGGGATGCTTGGGTTCGGTTCTGGTGGTAATAAATGACCTTTTGGGCTGCTTAGGTGGATCACTTCAGTCTGTGCATGAGTTTTCTTATCTATAAGATAGGAGTGTTGATTGAATTGAAGCATAGACAGATTAAATGATATGTCAAAACATACGTGTCTGGCTTCCCTTCTTTTCTGTTTGCCCACGTATAGTTAAAAAGGTGGTTTCTACATAGTTTTCTTGATATGTTAGCAATGAGTATTTTTGTGATTTTCAACTCACATAACTTTTATCTTGCTTTTTTAGGAAAAAGATATTAATTCTCTCTATGATGTCAAGATGTACGTGGAACCCAGTGAAATCACCCCTACAGTGGTATGCTTAAGGAAGGATATTCTTCATGCTTTCTCTTATACTTTGGAAAAGATAATAATCGTTTGTCAATTTCCTATCAGCAGTAATGGAAAGGATAATTGAAAGTGTTAGTCTGCTTGATTTATGGAGGGATGGGGAGCATAAAGAGTGTGACTTTTTTCCCAGTTTCTCTTTGCAATTTGCACACACACATTTTCTTTGTGCAAATCCTGTATCAATTCCCCCTATACTGAGGAATCAGGCATTGTGCTGTTGGGTCTGTGGAGGTGATTTGCTTATGTAGATGTGCCCAGAAATTAATTAGCCAAAGAGAAGATTCAATCTGAGGAGGCCAAATCTTTATGTAAGTAGAACAAAACACACAAAACCTGAGTGTGTTTCTTAAATGAGCACTGCTATTTGTGCACAAAATTTTCAGAATTCTACTAGCAAAAGCAGTTTGTTTGCATAAGGATGTCCAGATTTTCATTGTGTTTTCTATATATAAGTGGTGTCTTTAGTTAATATATAATGTTTTAAAAAGGAGTGGCATGGCAAACATCTACATATCTCTATTTTTTGTTAAGGCCCGTGTGATCTAATTTCTCACAAAAGCTCGCTGCTTGCAAATTTTGTGGCTGTAATTCTTCTTAATTAGTCTTTTTTTGACTAATAAATTTGTGTCGCTATTGAATAATTTAACTAGCAGTAAATGCAAGATAAAGACATTTCTGAAATTTCTTTTCTTGTTAAAACTGGAGTTTTTCCCAAAGGAAAGTATACCATTTGGATAGGTTATGCAGTTTTGAGGCAGAGTCTCTTAAACTGCATCAAAGCCTGCAAGCTCCCACTGTGTTTGAATACAGGTAACAAAGACAGAGGATTGATTGCTCACTGCTTTTGTTTTACTGTAATATTGCAGCACTCATAAAGGAAATTATTTTTTCTTAGCTGATACTTAAAAAAAAATAGCTGTTAAGTAGCATCACTTTTGTTCTGCCAATAGATGTCACTCTGGAACTTTATTCTTAAGGTTTTTAAATTTCATAAGAAAAAAGGGCTCTAATCCCACCCCCTGCCTCTCTTTTAAAGATTGTATTATTGATCATGTTCTGATCTGTCTGCCTATCCTGACCCTTTTTCTTTGTTTCTCTTAAAGCCCCAGAGAACAGTGAAAGCCTTATACGACTACAGAGCCAAAAGAAGTGATGAACTGAGCTTCTGCCGAGGGGCTCTAATTCATAATGTCACCAAGGAAACTGGAGGCTGGTAAGGACAAGGATTCCTCATAGGAGAACTTCTAGTGACTTACTAGGTAGAAAAAAAGTCACTTTGGGTAGTAGTTTGTAAATTCTGCCCATTGTCTGATTGCTACTTGCGAGCTGTGGACTTACAAATCACAATGCCAACATGCCAAAACAAAACCCAAAAAAAACCCCACCTCAAGTCTCCTTTCATGTCTTCTCCATTGTCTACAGCAATAACCTCAGCCTGGTAGAGCCTTCATATCCCAGTGTGTCCAGCATTTGTCCTTTACTCCATTTGTCCTTACTGAACACTTGTGTCTTCTGGGTAGTCAGGCACCTATTATAATTGTCATCATTACTGTGTTTCCTTCCTTGCTCTGCATAATACTTTTGAGGGTGTAAACCAGATCATTTTTTTTTCAGCTGGTTTGGTTTGGTTATCTGTATAGTCTGTTTTTGTGTTGGTCATAGCTGGCTTGCAAGTTGCTCAAAAAGTTTGGGAATTCAATGTTTCGTTATAGTTTCTGCAGGACTATCAACCATGTGATAGTATTTTTAGTACTGGAGGGGATAAAAGCCTTTTATATCATTAATTCCACTTCACAGTAGCTGTAATCCCTCTGAAATCACCTGTTAATGATCATTCAGTGCTTTTACCTACTTCATCACTTTAAGATTGGTGGTAGCCAAATAGGGCCAGCTAGCATTGGTTATTAACCAATTAGTTGAGGATTATTTCTTCATTAATGACCTACTGAGGTTTTTTGTTTCTTCTGTCTTTGTCCTTATTTGTTTTAAATTCAGGTGGAAGGGCGATTATGGAGAAAAAGTACAACATTATTTTCCATCAAATTATGTTGAAGACATGGCATCTGCTAATTCTGCTGAGCTTGAAAGCCAGGTAAGATGCAAGCTTTGCCTGCTGTTTCCCTAGGAGATGCTGCTTGCTGAAAGTAGAAGTCTGGTTTATGGAGTAGTGCTATGTACTATTAGCTATACCTGCTATGTTTTAGAGAAAACAGAACAGAAAAAATAAGGCATTCTTAGCTGTTCTGTATGCTGCAGGTATGCCCTTTGGTAGGACTTCCCTCATAGA
>NW_010581181.1:31300-51256 GCF_000705375.1 Tinamus guttatus | reverse complement strand
ATGTTTTCAATTAACTTAGGGAAATAATAATATGCCTGAAAGTTATAACTAACTTGCCTTCATAATCACCGCTTTGATATTTGCAAATGGGAAAACTGGATGGACAAACACATGCTTGGAGTCTTTGGAGGAAAATGCATGTATTAAATATGTATTAAATATTTTTATTCTTTCTGATGGTTGTAGCTTTAGAACAGGCTTGAAAATGAGCAGTTATGTCAGGATAGAAACTGCACTCCAGGATTTGACTCTCACTATTGAGATAATGGTCTTTTTCTCAAAATTAGAAATCCTTAAATTTGAAACAGGTTTTTGAACATCACAATGGGCATATCTTCAGTGAAACCGTGGTTGCATTTAATGGTGTGTATTTATTATTTGTTAATTGTCCTGTGCATATTCACTCAAGAGCAAAAGACTGAGGGTCAAATTTAAACCATTATTTTTTTCACAGATTATTGAGGACAATCCATTAGGCTCTCTGTGTCGTGGAATACTGGTGCTCAATATGTACAATGTTGGTATGTATTTTCTGTTGCTTATACATAGACAGCAGAGCCTTTTCTGTTGAATAGTGCTCTTTTCTATTTAGCAGGAAACCTTGTGGAACTGATTTATATTAATATATAAATATACATGGAATATGTGAAACTTAATAATACTAAGTATTATTACAATAACGAGAGCTTTAAAGTTAGTTGTTGTGATAGATTAGCAGCACTGACAGCATACTGCGAAATGAAGAACTGCTGTATTTTAGTATAAACCTCTTGCTACTGTGTTGCCTAACAGTAAAAATGCCACAAGGGAAACACCAAAAGCCTTTTGTCTTCATTCTGGAACCCAAGAATCCAGAAGATCCAGCTGTTGAGTTTGCAACTGATAAAGTAGAAGAACTATTTGAGTGGTACCAAGGTATTCGTGAGATTACATGGAAAACTGCGGAAGAGGTATCGATAAAAATGTATCTCATGCCTGTTTTTCATAATGTAGTGCTATAAATTTAGAATAGAATCATCATTAGCTGATATACCTTTGAATCTTGCTAAAGCCTGATCCTAGACCCTCTTGCGTGGCTGCTAATCTGTTCATTTTATTGATACGGTGAATCTCGTTCCCTGCGTTTTTGGGGAATGCTATGTGAGTTAGCAGAGCACTAGTCATCAGAAAGTTCTGGTTTTATGTTAACAGGAGTTTGTCAGCAGACAGCACAGCTGTCTGTGTTGCATTCTGCACCTCTGAGGAGAAGTGTATGTAGTAGTACAAAGTAGATACCATTACACCTGATTTCACTGGTACAATCCTAGTATTAAGCAGAAGAAACTCAGATCTCAGCAGTGCCCAGAGTTGTGAATCCACTAGTGAGTATATGTGAAATCTGAGCTGCCTTTAACCTGCTACTCTTGCTCTGAAGTATGAATTTATCTTTCAGTTGTATTTTCTAGTATTTAAAGTCACTATCAGAAAGACTTTATGATAACTATATTTAAGTATACACTTTCTTTTGTACTTTTATTAACCAGGTCATGTGAATGATGCAGAATGTGTTTTAGTATCGTCTTGACTCATACTGTTCATCCTTCATCTGGAGCGATAATGCTTTGAACGATTCATCAGAATCATATTTTTAGCAAACAAGTTGGTGTCATGAGCAGAGAACTATAAATTCAGCAAGGCTAGAAGCAACAGGAGCTGTTGACATTGTTGGGGAAGGACAGAGCTGGTTCTAATGCCAGGTTTCCATTTTTAAATAAAAATGAGAAAAAGAGAAACATGACCTAGAAGAATTGTCTCTAAATGGAATGTTTCTCATGACATATCAATGGCTCTTCAGGAGCTTGGCAGCTTTTTCTCCCTCTGTGCTAACTAGAAGAGCATTAAATAGTCTGTGTTCGAAGATGCTCTAAAACTCATTTCTGTCAGTCAGCAGGGCTTTCTCTCAGTGTGGTGTCTTGAAAGTTCATACCCTAGACCGCTGCATGGGGAAGGGAAGAAGAAAAGGAAAAGCCTTTTTTTGACAGTACAGTTAACAGTGTGTATTTTGGGGAGGCAAAAAGCATACACAATGCTACAAAATCAACACAATGCTACCATGTGATAAAGGCGTTTTATCAGTTTACTTTTGTGTGTGTCCATTGTACACTAAAAATAAAACTATCTATGGGGCTTGGCGTCTCATTTTAATGCTAACGCTTGCCATGCTCCCAGGGACAGTTTACATTGCTGGCTCTCTGTGACTATCACTAGACTTATGTCTAAAGATGGGCTCACAGCATCTGGAAATGTCTTTGTGAGGGAGAGCACTGCTTCCTGTTGAGCAATGTGTGGGAAACGGTGGTGGAGCGCTAAGTATGATGGAGTTCACGCTTGCAATTTTTTTTCCAAGGCTATTTCAAGTCTTAATGCTGCATTCCTCTTTGCTTTCCTTATACTTCAATGTGTATCTTTTTCAGTGACTGCTTCTGGAAACGTATGGCTCCCCAGGCTCTGCTTTTTTTTTCTCTTCAATTCATCCTGTTGAGCGAATTCTTTTGGAAGGCTTCTTAATTACTACTGTTTTATAAGCTGTTGTACCAAAGCTGTATGTGACTCTTCTGACATGTTCTATTCTGCAATCGCTTCTTGCATCTGAAAAGCCTCCTGCCAAAAATATCTTCACTCGATACAAGTGTCACTTTTGCTCAGCTTCCATTGCAGGTACTTGTAAATATGGAGATAGATGGTGGCTTATTACTGATGATGACTATATGATTTCACATACTGATTACACATACTGCCACACTAATATTGCTGGTTTGCTGTGCAAATATGGAACTACTGGAACACAAAAACTCATAGCATTTGAATTTAGTCTTTTGGGAGTTACTAGGAAGACTGATCAAGTCCTGATCAAAACTGTAAATAAATAAACTAAACTCCCGCTGCCCCAAGCCTTAACAGTGTAGAGTCAAGAACTTAACTAAAACAGGATAGAATTATTTCCCCCAAAATAACTTTATTGCCAGGCTCCTGGGTACGGCAGGTTCCAGGAAGCACTCAAATAGTTGCTTAACAAACAAATAAAACCCTTGGATGGTCTATTCTCTGAATTGGATTTTGAAATGTATCACATATTTGCAAGTGTTTAAAGTTTCAAATAGGAATCAGGACAAGAACGAAAGTATTAGTCATTTCCTTAGAGTAGACACTGATGTTATGGTACCGTTATACTTACTGTATCTACAATGTTAAACTTTGTTAAATTTTACAGGAGAACAGGAGGAAGTACTGGGAAAAGAATCAATTAATCGCTATTGAACTATCTGATTTGGTAAACTACTGCAAGCCAACAAGCAAAACCAAGGACAATTTAGGTGATCTTCTTTAACATTACATCTAAATTCTACCTTCTTATCTCTATAGATGTTAGTTCATTTGTTGAGTTGTCAGTTAGCTCATTTTTAATGAGCTGTCAGTGTGGTTGAGCCAGTGCAATTAGAGCAATTTTTAGAGGCATTGGCTAACCCTGACTCACCTTTTTTTCTCCCCTTTTACACCCAGAAAAAGATGTCTCATTTAAATGTGTTGTAGTGGTCAGAAGAGCTTTTAGCAATGATGAGATGAAAACATGACTACAGACTTGATCTGCCTTCCTGCCATGAGTGGGGGAAGGGACCAGACAGGCAGGCGATTTTAACTTTCAGATTTGATATTCAACCAATTTGCTACGTCTGCTTTAAACATTGTTTAACTTTTTGCTTTGATATAAAAATTGAGAAAGTATTAGTGGAAATATAATATACACTGTGACTTCTTTTTTGCTTAATAACCACCTTTTTTTTTTCTCCTTACCCTGTGTAGAAAATCCTGATTTCAAAGAAATCCGTTCTTTTGTGGAAACCAAGGCAGAAAGCATTGTTAAGCAAAAACCTGTTGAGTTGTTGAAATACAACCAAAAGGGATTGACACGTGTCTACCCTAAAGGACAGAGAGTTGACTCATCTAACTATGACCCGTTTCGCCTCTGGCTTTGTGGTTCCCAGATGGTGGCTCTGAACTTCCAAACTCCAGGTAATATTCCCTCAAAGAGGAATTTAGTCCCTGCTTCATTTTACTGCTAATGAGCCCCTTTCTGGCCCCTCTGCCATTCCAGTCACTGTGGCTCCTATTTGTTCCTCCCAGCAAGAGGAAAGGTGAAAAAACTAAAGTTTATTTGTGAATGTGTGTGGCTCATCTAATAGAGCAGGTTCCCAGAAAACACTTTCTGAAGGCTGTATCTGCCATCAATGCCAGGGATGTGAGTGGTAGCTGTGTTGTTAATGCAGCTGGCAGATGAAGAAGTCATCAAACATAAGCTGCAGTTTAAAAGTGCATCTGTGCTGTCTTCAGCAAAGACATTGAATAATGAAAGCTGAGGATCAGGGCCAGCACACTGTGCTTTACAAACTCACACATTTTATGCTAAATCTCCGTTTCCCAGACCACCTCAGTGGCAACTGAAAATGCATTTCAGTGGGCAGTTTATAACCTGTCTGGTGTGACAAAATTTCCCCTTAGCTCTCTGCTGGGGTCTCACCAGTTCAGTGCTCCCCGTATGACCTGTAGAGCTTCTCAGTGACAAGCTAGAGAGCTGTGGTGTCTGGAGTCAAGCAAATAATTCCCAAGCAGAGAAGAACAAACCATTTTCATCAGCTCTGGCTCCAGCTGCCTCTCTTTTTCTGGAGCAGTTATTGCAGGTTGTCCTTAACTTCCTTCAGCAGAACTGAAAAGAAAATTCAGAGAAAAATAAACAAAGCAGTTTCTGCTCCACTTTTAACTTCCCTAATTCAAGTTTTGTTCTCCTTTTGTTCTTTAGCTCTTTACGGAAGCAGCTTACAAGCTTTTCCCCTTAGTCTGCTTCATATTTTCTGTGCAGGGCTTAAAGCTATATTTGTGTATTTCTCCCATAGTTGCCCTCTATTTAAGTTTTCTATAGTTTTTTTTCTAAACAGTTCTCCTTCTTTAAAATTTCTTCTTTTCTAGCTTGTCTGTGAGACAGACAAACCTTTTAGAGGTAACGAATGGGCAAGTTTCACCTTTATCTCTTTGTGAGAAACAGGCAAAGATATTCACAGTAAGGTTCCAGGTATATGAGCAGTTCAACTGCAGAGAAAACTCTACTCAGTTTTCGTAGGAGCAAAGAACTCTGTGTTTAGGAAACCAGTTATGAATGGAGATACATTTATCAGGATTAAAACTGGTGAGAAAAGGCCTATCGTGATGAGCTATTGAGGGGAACTGAATCTTGTCCAGCTCTGAGAAAATGGTGACCAGAAGGAATGATGTGGAGGAGCCATTAGTCTTTAGATACTTTCTTTAGATTTATTTAAATGATCTGTCTGTTCTGACTGCTTTACTCTCTCCCTAGATAAATACATGCAATTGAACCATGCCTTGTTTTCGCTTAATGGACGAACTGGCTATGTTCTGCAGCCAGAGAGCATGAGAAATGAAGAATACGACCCCATGCCAAATGAATCGAGGAGGAAATTGCAGATGATTATGACAGTGAGGGTAAATCTCTTTTGTAAATTATGTTTTTTTGCAAGTTATAAATATCTATAAATCTAAAAATAAAGCTATTATTTTTCAGAGCAAAATCTGACAGATTGTCAAAACATTGGTTTTAAATGTCAGAGTATTTGAGAATAAGACTAGTTCCTGAAAGGAAACATATATCTTTATCATACTAATAAAACACATGGTATAGGACTGAAAACATGGTACTGGGATGGTTTTATATAATGAATAATAAAAATTCCAGTTCAACAACTTGAATTCCTGCTCCACCGACTTCTCATTAGAAAGGTGCTATTGGAGATTGGTTAGTGAATGATACTGGTTCAGAGATATGCAGTATGATAGATGTTTGTAATGGAAGATGGAAGCTAAGCAGAAAACAATAATAACAATATGAATGGAAGAAAAAGCTTATTTAGTACACTGTGATTTACCAGAATGTCAATCTCATTTTTCATAGGGAGGTGGGACTCATCATCATCATTTGAATCATTTGAAAATTATGCCATATTGTCTTCTAGTGCCAAATGCAAATTGAACTTGCTTCTATTCTCAGTTGCTATTCAGTAAGAGCTGTTTTTTAAAAATATGTTTTCTGAGAAGTGCTGTCAAGAAACAAACCCATTAACTGCTTTTTCACTACAGTTTAGAAAAGAGAAACAGGCTGTAAAAGAAAAGCAGGAGCTCATACAAAAAGTGTGTAGTAAGGGCTGAGGAAGGATTTCAGAACCTATGTTATGAGCCTGCTGTGAAATTGTGCATTGTGTATTAGCATTTGTGAATGAAAGTCAGCAACTGGATCTTAGTACGTGGAGCACGCTTAAACAGTGGGGATATTTTTATTGGTGGCATAGATGGTATGTTTAATACATGCAAAAACTTCTTCACAAGAGGAAATATGTGGGTATTTGTGTGTGTTCTTCTTTAGTTAAAATATTGTTTTTCTAGTGAAATTGCCTCTCAGTTCTTTGAGCTACTTTCTGTGCAGGAATAAGGGTAATGAGCTTCCTTCAGACGCGGTTATAATTACTGCTGCTCTTGCAGGTTTTAGGGGCTCGTCATCTTCCTAAGCCTGGCAGAAGTATTGCTTGTCCCTTTGTAGAGGTAGAAATTTATGGGGCTGAATACGATAATAACAAATTCAAGACAACAGTTGTGAGTGAGTATCTGCAGTTTTCTGTGTTGTGGGGATATGGTTATATGGTTGAGTATGAATTTATGTTGTCTGTAACTGGACAACAAACTATACAGGGAGAAACATGGTGACTGCTGTACTTGACTGTCTGTCATACAGTATTATTATGTTGCTTGTCTTAGGGCTGGCTAATTTGAGAAGCTTCAATGTATATCAAGTTCAGAGAAAAACAGTTATGGTTCAAAAAAGCTGCAATTCTTTAACAATTTTGGCTATATGTGAGTTTGTGTAATTTGCATATTCTTAAAAATGCTCTTTTGAAAACATCTTCAACACTGCTGGTTGTTTCTCAAGACTCTGCTTCAAATGGATTAAAATGCCATGAGATTCAGACTGTGCTGTTTAAGTGGTCTGGGATATGATCCTATGATTCTGTATACTCTGGTGAAGACAGAGTGAGAACAAAATGCTCGTTGTAGCTATTGAGAACTTCAGAGAAGAGAACTATCATTTCAGATATTTTGTGGGGAGACACAGACTTCCTGATTGTATTACACACACCAAAATACTCAGTGCTTCATAAATAAATACGAAAATTCAGCTACCGTGCATTTATCTTTCCAATATATTTCATGCTTATACACCGATATGAAGTGTGTCATGAATGAGTAATGAATTAGCTTTTTACAATTACATATCCAAGAAGGCTTTGTATATTTAAATATAAATAGTAGCTTTTCTTCATGGATTTCTATCTCTGCCATCTCGTTCCATCCACTGCCCCGCAACAAATAAACACAAATCTCTTGAAGCAAGATTTCAACATCAGAAAGAGAAATAGGATTTGAGGACCTTTATATCCCCAGAAAATTTCCTGAGATATATACCCATATATGAATTAAATTGAAATATTGCTTCATATTGAAAATGTTTCCTTTTCATTACAGATGACAATGGCCTTAATCCTGTCTGGGTACCCTGTCCAGAACAGGTGAAATTTGAAATTTATGATCCAAATCTGGCGTTTCTGCGCTTTGTTGTTTATGAGGAAGATATGTTCAGTGATCCCAATTTCCTAGCACATGCCACTTTTCCCATCAAAGGAATCAAATCAGGTAAAGATCGGTAGATAAAATAACAGGTCAAGTCAGAAAGATGCCTTTTAGCATTATTGTATTGCAGTTTCGCTCTCAGTAGTAGCTGTAGTGTGCAAGAATACAAACATGCTCCTTTGACCTGAGCGCCTTTAATCCGTTGTTTGTTACGATACTGGCTGTGTTGTGTGTAAGCATTTAAAATCCCTCTCCAAGCCTGTCCTGAAATTTCTTCATTGACTTCATTGATCTGAAGGTGGAAGGTTCCAGTAAGGGACAGCTGTTCTTTCTTTTACCACTTTGTGATCTACTTCAGACAAAACCAAGATCAGTATTTTGATATCATTGTTATCTCCTTACTTTGACTGCCATATCTTTAACTCTTTTAACCATGGATTTCATTTGAGCAAAGGGGCTCTGTAAATCTGAGTAAAATCTGGGAAGACTCTTTTTTATAATTTGATGTTTTATTAATTGCCTTAGATGTGGACTCCGAATAGTTCTCCGAATTTTCTCTGTACCTATCTTTAGTTTTCAAGCACATATGAAATGATGTGTTTCTCAGTGTTGCATTTCTACTTCCCTGCAGTCACTAGGGTGTAGTCAGCTCTCAGCAGCACCACAACTGAGCAGTGAAGAATCTTGCAGCGTTTCTGTGCCTGCAGATAATCCTCTGTCTTTACTCTGATTGTCCTTTTTACATGATTTCTTCAGGTTTTAGATCTGTCCCTCTCAAGAATGGCTATAGTGAAGATATAGAGCTGGCCTCACTTCTGGTACACTGTGAAATGCAACAAGTTCTGGTGAGAACCAGTAGTTTGTTTTGCTTAGAACATGGTATTTGTTTATGTGGATATCGGAATATGAGAATTTAGTTTTCTGTGTCTGATATATTGACATCTGACAATGTGTTCTTAGGTACCATGGAAAATCAAATTCAGTTTAAATTCAGTTGCTTTCTCTATGAGTGGACAGGTCACTCACTTGTGTGTATTTTTTTTTTTTAACAAACACTTCATTCCTTTCACTATTTTCCTGTAACAGCATGATCAGTGATTTATCCTGCAGTGTTAAAGCCCACTGGTGCCAGGCAAAGCTAAGTGAATCCATGCTTTCGCTTATTCACTTCTGAGAATAATCTTTTTTTTTTTCTTACTTTCTTTTTTTTTCCCTTGTGAGGTCTTATGTAAAAAGAATTCCCCTCAGGAAGAAAAAAATAAACTCATTGTTCCCATTTTCATTAAAAAACAGCAACAAACCAACACAAGAAAGACGCAGAAGTTCTAATCTGCTTCTTTTAAGCCTCTGTAAAACATATCAATGAGGAACTAGTATTTTTAAACATAAAAGGTAAAACTAACAATGCTTCCTTTCTCATAAAGCTAGGCATTTAAGTGGCTGATCTGTGAAGAGCGTTTGTTGATATGTCACTTTAAAGCAGGCTCATTCTCAAAGTCTCAATAATATTTTATATAATCTGACTACTCTGGCATTGAGGCTATCGGATGCGAGTTCAAAGATGCCTCTGGGAAGTCGGAATGATGTGAAATGCCCGTGTGTAATCACAGTGTCTTAGCAGCCATGGGAGCTTCCCTCTGTTGCCTGGAAAGGAGTCACAAAGGCTGGAGGTCCATGTCCTTCAAAAATAACATTTAAATCATTCAGTTTCCATAGAGATGAGCCTGATACAGGAAACTAGATAAACATATCTTTTTTTGTGTGTGTGTGTGTTGCTACCTATGAGAACTGATAATTCACCATTGCCTGACATGATGAGCATGGGTATCACTTGCAGGTGCATTGCAGATCCCTCCTGCCTCCGTTTTGCTTCAGAAATTCAGCTCGTTGTTTGCCTGGGGCAGGAGTGCCTCTCAGAGCGTTCGTAGCAGCAGTGAATCTCCCAGTCTGCCAGCAGCAAGTCCTCCTCACAGTAGCACATCTCACACTCTCCAAGTCCCTTCTGCTTATTAAAGCAGATGAAGACGCAGCACAGCTCTGTTTTTACAATGTCTGACATTCTGGGTGGTAATGCAGTAGCAAGAGAACTTCAAAGTTTTTTTGCTTTTGTTTGGCAGTCTGCAGCAAACCAAGTCTAGCCACAGTAAATCAACTTTTAAAACCTTTGCCAGATCCTTTGAGAAGCATCAGAAAAGATCAAGGCTTTATCCATCTGTTCTTCCACCCTGTTTTAAATTATGATCCTCCTTAAAATGGTATAATTTAATAAGAGGCCTGTTTATATAGAAAGTCTTCTGCATACTTTTGAAGATAAAATAGAAAATTATAAAGAGGATTACAGATAGCTGTGGAATTTCTGAAAAGCAAGAATATTATAAATGTAAGCATCAATGTGTGTGAATTATCATGTCAGGCCTTTAACAGTCCCTGTTCAAATTAACCACAGCCTTTCTGTAGTACAGAATGTAGAAATTGGAGCTCACTGAAGTTGTTGAGACATTTAGAAGCATGTTTTATTTGCTTGAAAATGGATTTTCTTGCTTTGGGAAGCATGTGTATCTTTATTTAGCATTTTCTGATTACAGTCAGCTTTGAAAGTAGGTCTGTTTTTAACCTAAAGATTGAAGTGGGCATTCTTAAGTGGGGTGTTAGCCAAGCTTTGTGGATACATTTATCTACAAGGAAAAATAATAATATTTAGGCATATTGATTGTGTGTACAACTTGGTAGTTGGCAATCTGTTTATTCCCTTTGTGATTTAGGAAAGCAAAGCTTTAAAAATATATATATTTATCCTAATCTAGCATAGAACTGAAGCTGTATTTGCAACTCCTCCAACCCACATCAGGGACTTGTAGGAAAATCTTTTGTGAGCAACAAGAAGAGTGGGGGAAGGATCTTCATTCCCAAACTGAAGCTTTTGGGCATGTTGCTAGGCCTGCCTGTTTTCCTAGGTCTGGACTGAATGCTGAAAGAGGAATGCTTATTGGTATGCCATCTCTGAAAGTGTTTAGGTTTATTATATATATTGATCGCGTGTCATTTCTTGTAGGATGAGTATCTGGTTTTGCTACTGATGTGAAAATTAAGACTTCAGTCCTGCCAATTTTCTTAGCCATTAGTGACTCTATAGAGGAAACTGCTTGTGTATCCAAAGCTTTGAAGCATTAAAAAAATATAAATCATAAAAGGAATCTTAGTGATTATTTTATGTTTGTGGATAATTTTGAGAGATTTTTTCTACAATGGGCAGTATACAAGAACAGAAATTGAGTGCTGCAAATTAATCTTCAAATAATAAGTCAATTCTTCTGCAAGTATTAAATAGCCATAGCTCTGCTGAAGTAAAGGATCTGCCCTTCCTTATTGATCAGCTGAGCACTTGCTGGTGTTAGAGGGCCCATTTGCTTGTCCATATTCTCACCTTTAATCAAGATTTCAAAAGGAAAGCACTGGAATTGGCAGTATGTGACCTAATGCGGAAATATGATGGAACCGTCAAAAATTACTTTTTTAAATATATATTTTTAAACTGTCACAATATGATGGCCCAGCATGATACATTATTTGCTGTCCTTTCCTCAACATGCAGATATACTTTACTAGGCAAAATAAAGACTCATCCAGTGTATGTCTCTAGACATACACTCTGCTCATGATTCATGCTATAATGTACCTCCCATCCCTGCTAGATGCTGTGGCTGGTAACATGGTAGGACTGAGTTTTATTTTTTTCAGTTATTTCTTAGTTGGTTACTTTGTTTACAGAAACATTTTATAATACAACATAATGTGTTCAGGAAGGAAAAAATCTTCAAAATGAAACAGAATCAGCACAATTTTGGGAAATGTGTTTTGCAAGTTATGTTGATTTCCAATATTCTTTTTGAAGGAAAGTGAAGAAGAGCTTTATTCCTCATGTCGGCAACTTCGAAAGCGCCAAGAGGAACTTAATAACCAGCTGTTCCTTTATGACACCCATCTGAATTTAAGGAATCCAAACAGAGACGCTATATTAAAAGAATTCAATGTAAATGATCACAAATTACAGATATACCAAGAGACGTGCAACCGAAGGTAGGTTGATACCTGCCACCTTATGACCAGGTGTGCAGGAGACAGGAGCTTTTCCTGAACCAGGAAGAGGTCTCGAACAGTTCTTTAATCCTTCCGTAGCCTTTGGATTATGGTGGGAGGAAAACTTTTCTTTAAATGCTTTTTTTTTTTTTTTTTTTTAATATGCTGATTGGCTGCATGAGTCATCATCACTGGCTAATTCACAATTAACTGGGGAAAGATGACACGTTGCAGATGCATTATTTGCTGTTATATCTAAAGGAACTGAGCCTGGTATACTGTTTCTCTCCTAGAAATGCCTAGTACATTCGACTTTTTTCTTTTCTTTTCTCTTAAGATTAAAGGAGAAGAAAGTCAGCAATAGCAAATTCTACTCTTAGAGCAATCGCTTTTTGAGCATGTTTTATGGAGCAATTCGGGAAGAGACACTGATTTGTCCTGGATACCCTACTCAATGAAGGTCTCAGCAGGATGAATGAATAGAAGAGGAGGAAGATGGGTTTCCTTAATAATTTCTTGTTATGAGAAAAACTGTTTTTACTTCTCATTCCTAATAATTTATATTCTGTACAAAGCACACTCTGTCCAGGCCAGATTTTCTGTGTATTCAAGGTATTTGCATCCACCATTGCAACTTTAGAATCATGAGGAAAATAACAGCAAGATGTTTAAAAGCTGAGGATGTGTGTTTGGCTGTATGTATCTGCATAAACCTCTTATCCATACCTGAAGTACAAGTATAAATCATCTACTGTATTTTTGTACACAGTTTTAAGATATTCACAACAATTTGTATGCGTGGAATCACATCACTTTAACAACCTGGCTCCTTAGGATTAACTGGTAGCGAGTTTTTAATTTATTAAATGCTATAATAGCACTTTTACACCAGCATTGTCATGTATGTTACAGTAGCCAAGGCAGCAGATTGTACCTCTGACACTGTACATAACATTTTTGGGCAGCTAAAAGCTCATACTGTATTATTTCTTGTTAAAAGTTTTCTTCTGCGTTTTTGAAAAACCAATGAATGTGTTAATTTTGTTAAACCAAATATCCTCTGAGAGTGTAGTTGTGTTTTTCCTGTTGAATGGTTTAAGATATGCGAACTCGCATTGTATTACATAAAACTTCAGGGCAGTGGAAGAAAAAGGTTTTAATATGTGTGCTAGGAGCCCTCTATTTGCTGAAAAGAGTATTTCAAACTCTGAAAAGATTTATTTTGGTATAGCATCATCTCACAAATACTTTCAGCTCCCAATGTGCTTAGAAGTGGATTTTCAACAAACTGTCCCTTTTTAATCTTGCAATCCTGTGTAGATGATAGTATCAAATGTCAGAGTTTTCCCAAAAGGTATCTAATTCAAGAACGATTCTGTGCACAAATCTGGAGGTACATCACTTTTATAGCTTTAGTCAAAAAAAGGCATTGATGGCAAATGGAAAACCTGCTGGACTAGCAAGTTTGCTTTCCTGCAAGAGCAAAACTGAAATCTTTGGATGACACGTCTGGAGTCTGATGTCCTGCTATGTGTACGCATTGGTTCCTCATGCTAGCAGTACGTCCTCAATATGAAACTCCTAGTTGCCTTTTTTCTACACGGGAGGAGTTTTGCTGCCTGCGTGTTTGACTTTGCCTTTTGAAAGGCTGCAGACAAGGTGAGTTCTTAAGCCGAAGTGACAGCCTGAGGCAAAAAATGTGTCTTTGGATGACACGTCTGGAGTCTGATGTCCTGCTATGTGTACGCATTGGTTCCTCATGCTAGCAGTACGTCCTCAATATGAAACTCCTAGTTGCCTTTTTTCTACACGGGAGGAGTTTTGCTGCCTGCGTGTTTGACTTTGCCTTTTGAAAGGCTGCAGATGAGGTGAGTTCTTAAGCCTAAGTGACACCCTGAGGCAAAAAATGCGTCCGTCCGTACGCTGCAGGGTCTGTGATCACAGGGGGACTTGTTCCCTGGTGAAGCCACCTCAGCATTTTCAGTTTCTCTGGCTCTCCACACACTTGCCCGTTTCCAGGTGCACTTAATTGATGCCGTTGTGCATTAGCAGAGGATGGTTCAGGAAACCCCCCTGAGGTTTTAGTTATTCTGAAAAGACAAGTTTTGTCTTGCTTATCTGGAGAGGAAAGTGCTGTGTTAGCGTGGCTCAAAATGGGGAGGTTTCTGTAATGTTATATTTGGAAGCAAAAAAAAACTGCACTGGCTGTTTTGTTGACTTGCAGGTGATGGGCAAGGCCACGTAGTAACATTCTGCTTTTCTTACGTTCTGTTTTAACTCCTGTTACTGGAAAAACCACTTCTGACTTCTTTATTGGGGCAGACGTCGTAACTTTTTTTCATAGCACTTGAGACTGCTTTAATATGAAAATAGATTTGAATGTGTCCTCTAATTTTATAATCTATGAAAAAAATTCCTTTTTTTTTTTGAAGTTAACTAAATTATGTTCTTGGAAACAGTTTTAAATTTGTAAAATATTTTAATATGTAATTTTTGCTAGCAGTGATGTGAACCATGTCATGTGCTTCTTTGTTTAAGCATTGCTCACTGAATCTTATAATTTAAAATCGCCAGTGATTTCAGCTACTATGAGTGAGTTCTTAACTGATGAGTGGTCTGGAACTGTTCTCCTAGAGGAGAAGGTGTTACATGTTTTAAAGATGAACTGACTTAATTATTGTTTTCATGGAAATCATTATTATTACACTTCATCTTAGTAAAAAACAGGTGTGGAAGAAGGAAAAGGGCTGAAGATCACATATAACCCAGTGATTTCAGCTACTATGAGTGAGTTCTTAACTGATGAGTGGTCTGGAACTGTTCTCCTAGAGGAGAAGGTGTTACATGTTTTAAAGATGAACTGACTTAATTATTGTTTTCATAGAAATCATTATTATTATTACACTTCATCTGGGTAAAAAACAGGCATGGAGGAAGGAAAAAGGCAGAAGATCACATATAACCCGCAACTCCTGATGTACCTTGTTCAGTAACAAGTGGCTATTAATTTCTGCTCTAGTGAGTATCAGATTTGTATCAACTTAATAAAGCCTGAACAGGGCAAAGATGAAGTTTTTAACAGTTTGGAAGAATAATAGTCTTGATGTTCACCATAAATTATACTGGTGTGTTTTCTGCCTGTGAGGTTGCCTTAATTGCATGGACAACAGTGCTGCGGACTGAATCCACACTATGCTCATGCAGTGAATTTTAACGTTTGAAATCTTGTGAACATTTTTTTCACCAATGCAACTATAATTCTCTCTGTTGTGGGCATTTTTGTTTAAAAAAAAAGTTTTATGGTTTTTAAACTAACCTTCCAGATTGCAAGATAACTGATGCTGGCTCACTATCTTTGAAATCTCCAAGCCAGCTGTGAACGAATGCAGTGTTCTGAAGTACAGTTCTTTTGCTGTCTTTCAGTGCCAGCGTTTCCACGTGCTGTCTAACTAGCTGACTTTGTTCCTGACTGAAAGTCCATTTGCTTCATTAGAAACAGAGTTTAAATATAATGAAAATCATCCTTCTGAATCAGTCAAGAGCCAAGATATTCGTTTCTTCCGTAACGGCATTTATAAACAAGCACAGTTAGTGCTTGTTAGCACTGCTGTCTTTCTGTGCCAGCGTTTCCACGTGCTGTCTAACTAGCTGACTTTGTTCCAGACTGAAAGTCCATTTGCTTCATTAGAAACAGACTTTAAATATAATGAAAATAATCCTTCTGAATCAGTCAAGAGCCAAGATTTTCGTTTCTTCTGTAATGGCATTTATCAACAAGTACAGATATTAGTTTTAGAAGAATTTAAAGCCCAGTTCTATTCATTGCTAATCTAAATTCTTACATACTGGTCCAACAAAATGGAGAATCATGAACTGACCTAAAGAAAGCAGAAGTAGCTTGCTCAACACTTGTGCATTCCTGTATTGTAATTTAGCCCCTAGATCTTGTACAGTATTTATAAACTAGAAGGGCCTAAGACCATTCTCTGTGAAGATCACAGGACAGTTCTGACTGGGTCACTTAGAAAATGACTTAGTGACTTGGATGGTAGAAAACCAGTCTATTTTATGGGTGATTGATACTTAAACCATAAAAATAAACACAACCATATATACATTTAAAGTATTAGCTGTACATATCTGGCAAATGTTATGTTTACATTGATAAGCAGCTGTCAGAATCCTTATGCTGTTCACTTTAAACATCAGTATCACTCATAGAAAGACCATTCTCTGTGAAGATCACAGGAAAGTTCTGACTGGGTCATCAGTATCACTCATAGGGAGATATATCAATTGTTGAATAATTTGAAGTAGTAAAAATTGAAGCTGAGCTGTATTTACAATTCTGTTTTTTCATTTTTTAGATGAATATTGAGTAATTTCTCTTTCAGGAAAACAAGTAATATGTTAAACTTTAGGAACAGACATAACACTTGAATTAATTGCCTTAATTTACACAGCAGCTCAAGCAATAACGTTAACAAATAAAAAAGGAGGAGAAAGAATTCATATTGTAAAAGGCCTAAAAGGGAGCCGTGGCTATCTGTGTACTTTTTCAAGCCATTTAAAAATATCTTAAGCCACACATTTCCTGTTTTCATTTTCATTACATCTCCTGTAGGCAGGACTCTGCTTTTTTTTAACTAGATGGAGCTGAATGGCAAATTATTACTGAATATACCCTTGATTTGGTCTGCGAGAGCCAGTGGCAAACTGCTGCTTATTTGTATCTCCAAATTAGCCCAAATTTAGTACTCTGTGCATGAGCAAAAGTCATGAGTGCTTAGTACAAACAATGGCTGCGGTTTTCACTGTTCTGTCCTTGACTGGACGGCTTGAAAAGCTTCGTGTGTTGTGGTCAGCTTCTGCGGAAGGATGAACTGGTTTTTGTTGGGGGAAGGAAGGTGAGAAAAATGCATTTCTTTTCATGTTGTGCACGTGGGCAAGAGGGCAGTTTCTGTTGCTATGTTGGTCTCTATCCCAGCTGCAGCACGGCAGCAACACCCGTGCACAGGACAGTGCTACTGGCACGGGCTTTTGAGCGAGGAAGGAATGCCCAGAGCTGTTGGCTTGTGTGTTTGTTTCCCTTTTGTCCCTCCCCAGAGCTGTGTGCATCCCGCCGAGCTTTGCAGACTGGGCAGCACAACAGAAAGCATCCTCGTTTCTTTGGGTTTGCATAACGCTAAAGAACTTTCTCATCCAACATCTTGATACAAAGTTCTCGGTGTCTCTTCTTACATTAAACTGAAAGAGACGGTACTTAATCGAGATGGGAGCAATCTGTACTTCAGAAAATCTGGTGTTCTTAAAACTGTCACTCCACAAAATTCTGAGTTCAATCACCCTACTAAAAAGATGAAGTTTGGTTCAAATCATATCAGGTGTTGAAGAAATACTCATAAAGGCTAAAAATATTTTATACGCAGTCGAACACAAACATAAGCACTTAACCAATGTCCTTGATAGATTGTTTGTTTAACCATTCAGTTATGTGGCTGTTTTTTATGAAGGCACTTTAGCTAACTCATTCATTTTAAACAGGTGTATTTTACAGTTAGAAAAATCTACAAATCTGTGCCGCTTCAAGCACTTTGCTATATCTCAGATTAACTGTAGTGCATTTTCCAGAAATGTCATCAGTTTCCTCAAAAAAAACACCATACCAGAACATATTTACTTAAAAAGTAATGCATTTATTTATTGTTGAACAGTTAATCTAGCACCTCAGCGAAGTTGTTCTTATTTAGGCATATATGCACCCAAGATCAGAAGTAGAATTGGCTTTTAGAATGTGACCATGAAACAAGTTTATTCTCCTCCAGGTACAAATTTAACAGAAATCAAAACTCTAATGTCACCAGTGAGGACGAGGGGTCACGTGTTGCCTACACTGCAGCTGAAGGTAAAAGGCCATTTTCAGTTGCTGAACCTTCCTGTTTGTGGTGGTCTGATCAGTTTTACTTTGAAGAAATACGTATTAAAAAACCACCTTTTTTACTCAGCACTTGTTCTTTAAGGAAAGAAGCAGTAAAGAGTTTCCTGAATGTCTCCCCCCACCATTTCTTACTTATTTGTCAAAGTCAAAAAAACCTCAACAGAACAAAGTTCTGTCCTTCTGAAGTACCGAAGTGTTTCACCTTTCAGAGTGAAAATGTAACTGCAGCTGGAAACCATGAGACCAAAAGAGTTATCAAGAGCAAGACCAACGCTCCATCCCTGAGAAGGCAGTTCATGGTGTACGGCCTTGGCTTTGCTCCACATCCCCGAGATCGAAACCACTCAACTACTTCATTTAGGTTAAACTGCTGAGGCTTGTACCCCAGCTCCTTCCTGGCCTTCTCCATGCTAAAATAGTGCGTGACACCAGTTTTGTAAACTTCTGTACGAGTAAGGAGAGGTTGAAAATTATAAACATGACCTATAAGAAAATGAGCTGCTTCAGTGAGGAATGCAAAAAAATAGACAAGGGAGAGAGGAAGACGAAGAGTCGGGAACTTGTAACCCAAGCCTTCTACTAAAGGCCGGAAAAATTCAAAGTTATTTACTGGCCTGCCATCTGAAATAAAATAGGCTTGGCCTGCAGCTATGTGTCCTTTGTTGGCTTTGAGGGCTTCCGATGCAAGGATATGAGCCTGAACCAGATTATCTACATGTACGAATTCTACTAAACTGAGAGGATCTCCATATACAAATTTAAACAGACCCCTTTCGATGTAACTAACTATTCTTGGAAGGTGTCTTTGCTCTCCAGGCCCATAGATGCCCGCTGGTCGGAGAGCACAAGTCCTTAACACACCTTTCCCATTTCTGAGCTCAGCACCATTTGCCTCCAGCACCTTCATTTCAGCTAAAGCTTTGGTCCGGGAGTAGTGATCTGGATGAAGATGGAGAGGGAGGTAAGGCAGAGACTCGTTCCCATTTTCTATAATCTGGCCCCCAAATATCACATTGTATGTACTTGTATAAACCAGACTTGACACTCCCGAGGTCTTGCAGGCCTGGATGACATTTTCCGTGCCTTTCACGTTAACATCTTCTATGAGTTTTCGGTTCAGCTGCTCCCTGCCAGACATCCCATAGGAAGCGATATGGAAGACGCAGATTACATCTCTGAGAGCCTCTTCCACTTCAGAGAGACGACGGACATCGCCCTGCACGAACCTGACTCCCTCCGGCACCGCCTGAGTCGGCTTCACGACATCAAACAGAATCACATCAACTCCCTTCTCGTACATGGCACAACCTAAACTAAAGCGTGATAGAAACCATGTGTTAGTATACATAGTATAACAGTGCATTAAACATTTCATGTGGAGGTAAGAAAAGCCTATTAACTATTTTAGTACCAATGCTTTTTATGATTTTTTTTTAAAAAAATATTTAAATATCTACTTATTGGGGAGGTTCAACTGTGAAACCTCAGGCACTGAACTAAATCCTTCAGGCTCCAACTATGTGTGCAGGGGGCAATTCGGAGGAAAAACAAAGTATTTTCGGCTGTCTTTTGCCCATCTACCCCTCTGTTTCCTACAAATCAGCGCTAGCAAACTGTTTAGGTTCAAGTCCATTGCCTTATATATATTCATATTTTACTGCTTTTTGTGCCATTCCAAATCTGATTGCACATTAGGTTGGTCTTCACTGCCCTGCCTGAACTTTTTGTAGAGGATTAAGGGAGCTGTTCCTAAGTCCACTGGAATGACTATATTGTCATATGCCCCAATTCTACTCTTAAGTCAACAATATGAACGCAGGTATTTATGCAACAGATAGACCTGATGATCCACCCCTTCTCTCCTAGAACTGCTGCATTCCATAGGGCTTGAAGGGCGTCGGCAGGGAAATTAACCTAGTGGTAATCAGCCAGATTTCTTTCTTTTTTTTTTTCTGCTTCTGGTGATGACTCTTGGTGCCCTAAGACAGAAAACAACAAACTAGATCAAGGCGCCTCTTGCTACATATATTATGCGTGCACGCACTAACCGGAAGCCAAAGTAACCGCCTCCTCCCGTGATCAGAACCGTCCCCGTGGCCATCCTTGCTGCTCCGTCCTCTTCCCTCTGGCCCCGCCTGGGGAAACGCGGTGAAAACGCACGACAGAAGCGGCCGTTTTCGCTAACGCGGCCGCGTTGCGGAGCGGGGACCGCCCTG
>NW_010581181.1:0-15541 GCF_000705375.1 Tinamus guttatus | reverse complement strand
CACCCCCAGCGCCTCCCCGGGGCCCGTCTCTGGGCTCTCCTTTTACCCTTCTTGCTCATCTTATCTCTCCGGAGTTGTTTTGTTTTCCAGGTAAAGAAATGTCCTGAAACTCTGTAGAAAAGGATGTTAATAGATGCTATTTTTAATACCCGAACTCGTGAAGCTAACTAGTAAAAAAAGCATATGGGCATTTACAATGGTCTAATCTGTTAGGAGAAACTTTAATGTTTGGAGGCCTTCAGAATATGACATTAATATCTTACTCTTGTTTGCCATAATTTATTAAGCTGGTTCCTGGTGTACATTTCTCTTTTAGTGTGCTTGTTTGTGTGGTGCATGCTATGAATATCATGCATACTTTTCAAAAAACGCTTTTGGTATCTCTTTTTTGTAACAATGTGTGAAATCATTCACAAGTCAGTAGTTGCCTTCAGTAGCAGTGAAAGTTTGTAAATGATAAATTCAATCCCCACATTAATACATTTCTCTATTCAGAACTCACTTTTGGTTTGCAGAGATGTCATTTCTGTAGTTTTAAGTTATTCTTTTTTTTTCCCCCTGCTTCTAAATATTGTGACTATAACTGTTTGCCTGTGTTAATCACACATTTGGATTGGAGTGACTGCCTGCTGTTTCTCACACTGGTAACTTGCTTTTTGTTTTATTGTCTAGTTTAGCTTTTGGAAAGTTGAATTAAGTTCCTTTGGATGATAGAACTCTTTAGTTCAGAGTTTAATTCCGTTGGATAGGCAGCTCTGGAAAAATAATGCTTTTTTTTTTTTTTTCTTGCTAATGAATTAATGCAGGAAATAACTTGCTGCTCATCTTGTCCTCTCTTTCAATTTTAGTACTTATCACCTTCCTGTGCAGCAGCTCTGTGCTGGGTAGCTTGATTGGTGCAGTGAATGCAGATGGTCTCAGGAGCTGGGGATAGGGAGCTCTCCTGCAGCCTGCTCTGCCCAGGGGGTGGGTTGTGCTTGCACTCAGGTGTGTTTCTTCCTTTGCTAAGATTGCAATTTAGTGCTTCTTCAGTGTTTAAAAAAAATAAATAAAAGTTCTCTCAGGACTTACCTGCTGTAGAGAATTTGAATTGGAGCGATGCAGATGCGTGAGGAACGCTTGCCTGTGTTCCAGCTGCTGAGCCTGTTTTCTGTGTAACTGTCCTGAAGAAATGCAAGTTTCTCACAGCTGATGCCTCTGAGGAGACTCTTCTGTGCTGTTTTTTGGATCCAGATGGGCATGCAGTCAATCAAACCTCAATCAACTGAAACAACAGTTTTATTTGAGGCTTTTTCTGGGTTAAATTGCTCTGACTGTAGTACTCTTCCCCTTACTAAGTGTAGGATTTGCGTGCAAGTGCGTGCGCAATAGAGAGGTGCCTTTCCATCAGTTTTAGTGTCACATTCTCTAATTTACACAAGATGTGAGGCAGGTACTTCATGGAATATGATGTCACCACAGCCCCCAAAAGCTCTCCAGTGTTGAGGAGCGTTGCTGTGCTCCTCTAAAGAGCATCTATCACTTCTGAGATAACTCAAAGGTTAATCCATTCTCCTTTAAAAAGCAGCTTTCTCGGATGCTCTTCTGGTCCTCTCTGCATGACCATTGCACTGATGCTGTTGCTGCATGTTACTAACTTAAGCCACCAATACAGTAGAGCATGACAGTAAGGGAAAACTGCCCGTGAGCACCAGCTTTCTCACGTGAATAACTGCAGATGTTTGAGCAGTGTTGAGTCGTTCAAGTTTCTATGGATCCTCTCTGTCTCTGTGAGTGAGTACTTCAGGTGTCCTTAAATAGAAACTCCTGGGTAAAGGGAACACATTGACAGTGCTATGGGAAATCTTTTCCATGGTTTGATAGACTCAGTGTGCTGGGTCTCCAGGAATTACATTGTCATGAAGATCCAAAGTGGCAGGAGGTGTAAAACTCTCATTTTATCTATTTTATGTTCAGTGGGATTAACTTTTTCAGGCAATTTCATCTTTTCAGTCTTAGTGTTTGTCTTGGTGTTTGTGATGCCCAGTATGAGTTCCTGATAACAACGAAATCTCCTTAAAGCTTTGGCTACGCTCAATACTGTCTGCCTTTCTGAAAAGAAATCTCCTGCTTGTTTGTGTATTTTTGATAGAGGAGTAGGGCAGGGAAATTCTCTAGCTGTTCTCTATACAAAACCTAAGGCTCAAAGAGGCTTCCACTGCTTAAACATGGGCTTGAGAGGTAGAGTTTCTCTGGGTGTCAACAGGGAAACTCGGATCTTTTTGTGCGTTTAAAGTATCGGATAAGCCCTGCAGCAGGCACAGATAAATACTGCTTCTGTTTCCTTCTTAGGATTGCCACAACTGCCTCTGGTTCTTATGCAAATTTTTCCTTTCCAAGTTAAAGCTGTGCTGTAAAATTCTATGTTAAGTAATGTGTAACTCTATGCGTATGTACTTGCTGGGAAGAATTTGACCCAGAAATAAGATTTTTGTTAAAAGGGGATTGGAGAAGAAAAGAAACCCTACCTGAAAGCTACAAATCTGTTATGCCTTCAGAATAGTTGCAGCGCTTTTCCTTGTTCTCCAGGGAGTCTTAAGAATGGATGTTTTTTCTTTCCCCTGGTTTCTGATAGGGGGAAGAGGTTAGGCATGATATGTGGTGGTCTAGTGCACCTTCAACATGCTGCGTGCTTCAGAAATACCATTTTTGGGAGTATTAAATACAGAATGGACTGATTGATCATTTAGTACACGTTTCTTTCAAGGCATCTGGAACTTTTGTCTTCACCTTTCAGGAATAAAACTCCAGCTGGAAGACAGAAATTAAATTATAGCATTAATTAAGATGAACCTCTCTAGCAATCAAATCCTATTGACTAAAGATTTAGAGGGCAGGAACATGCCCTTGATAACAATTACATTATCCTCCTCTGTGTGCTGAAGTCATGGATTAACTCTTAAAAATTCCTGGTAAGGTTAAATAAGGAGCATTGCAGCCCTTTCACAAAGAAAGGAATGGCAAAAAGCTGGCAGGAGTTCCTGCCCTTTGTACCCGCTCAGGTTTCCAGCCATGCTGCAAAATGGGTGCGAATGGTTATTACGCATTTGCGTAATAAATTGGTTTTACAGGAGGCAGCCAAGTCTGGGATAGCTCCATGGATTTTGGTGCACGATGCCATACAAGAACTGTTCTGCAGCAGTTAAAATCCTTCTGCAGACAGGCAGGACAGGTAGAGGAGCTGAGAAAAATACCAGGAGAGAGAATACATAAAAGTATCTTAAGATAGTGACAGTAAAATGTAGTGTTGAATTGCAAATCAATTGACTTTACTTGTTAAATACTTGTTCTTAACCAGTGGAGGAAATTGCGCAATTATAACCATGAAGCTTGTTGCTATGTGCCTGCTTTAATGGTGTTTGCTCTATTTGATAGTTCATTACATTACATGTACAAAGATTGGGAATAATTCTGATGGTGGAGAAGATAAGAGAAAAATCTAATGCAGGACTGCGTAAATTAAATAACTGGTATTATTTGGCATAGTCTTAAAATGCCCTTCTGATACACTCTTAGAGCTTGAAAGCAATGAGCCCTTTTGCAGTTAAAGAAACACTGCTTAGCTCTGGCTTCATAGCAGCCTGTGGACAAATAATTACATAATAAAACAATTCAGATGATAGAGTTTTCAGTAAAATAGTGCTTCCTTGGATAAAGAAATATCATCTAGTGATTTCTTGAAATTCCATTGCCTGTAATTGTTCTGTCCACCTAACATTTCAAATTAAAATGTTTTTTTTTTCCTCTTGCTTTTTTTCCTAACTACTTTTGTTAGCAAGTTTTGGTCTGAATACTTGCATAAAGCCATTCCAGGATTTTATTTTCTTTGTATGTATGAAGTAAATCCTGGAATACCCCAGTGGGAGAGCATGGACAGATGCCCTCGGCCTTCTCCGTAAGGCAAAGAGGAGATGCTCTACAGCGAAGCTATGCGGGCTGTGCAAAGGTTGGGTTCCTCAGGCTCTTAAATCTGTACCTTTCTTGTACTATTGTAACTGTATTTCTGAGTGCCTTCTTTTCATCCTCTCTTTGATTATATTTTCAAAGGTTTCTGTTGAGTGCCTCTCTTTTTCCAGAAGGTAATGGTTCAGGACAGACTCACTTTTAACTCATTTATTTATTTATTTATTTTTATTTTTCAGGAAGTGACACTGGGATTGGACATGCACTGGCTAAATACTTGGATAGCCTGGGTTTTGTTGTGTTTGCTGGCGTTTTGAATAAGGATGGACCTGGGGCTGAAGAACTGAGAAGGGCCTGTTCCCAGAGACTTTCCCTCCTTCAGCTGGATATAACCAATCCTACCCAAGTCAAGGAGGCCTATCTCAAAGTTGCAGAGAAAGTGCAAAATACAGGTAGAGCTTTTGTGCCATTATAATGGGGATACTTATGTATCTGCTTGCTAGATGCATCTCTTCTTGGTTGCACCATGGTTTTGGGGTGTAGGTCTACCCCATCTCCGGTCTGTGGGCAGTCAATGTAATTGTATCGATGTCCCCTGTCTGCTGGGACCCAGAAAATGGTCATGATGTCTCTCTTTCTCAGGTCTCTGGGGAGTTGTGAACAATGCTGGCATCCTGGGGTTCCCTGCAGATGGTGAGCTGCTCCCCATGAGCATGTACAGGCAGTGCATGGATGTGAATTTCTTTGGGGCCGTGGAGGTGTCCAAAACCTTCTTGCCGTTACTGCGGAAATCCCGGGGAAGGCTTGTTAACATGTCCAGTATGGCAGGTAAGCTGGGACAAGTCCCTGATTAGTTTCTGGTGCAACACAGGTAATGGCTAACTTCCTTTGCATAAATGCGGATGAAGGTGTTGGGCAATCTTACTTGTCAATAGGCTTGCAAAATTAATTTCTTGATAAATACACTTTTTTCTTTTCATAATACTTTTATCATCATATTAGAAGAATGCTTTATCCTAACTTACTAGCAAAGTAGTAAGTTTGTTTTTCTTGGATAAAATCACTTATCTTTTTTTAAGAATTAATGGAGTGTAATGTGCTTTTCAGGTTTAATCCTGTGTTTATAGCAACTTCCCCCCCCTCCCAAAATACAAACAAGCAACAACAACAAAAAAACCAGTCCCCTTAGGACATAACTTCCTATTCTGGAGGACATATGAGATGCTAAGATGCAGAAACAGAAGCAATAATAATCACTGTAATAGCAGCCAGCAGCTGAGGAGGAAGAAAGCTCAATTTCAAATGAGACCTGCTAGATGCAAAGTGTAATGATGCTGGAAGATATTTAGGCTTTTTGAAGATTTCTGTAAGGATTTAGCATACTGGCTGCTTATAAAATTTGTCTAGCTTGTTTGCTTCGACCATCCTTTTGTTGTGCTTGTTCCCACCTGAACCCTGTTGTGCTGCCTAGGAGACTTGTGCAGACGTTGCCTTCATGGCTTACCTTGAGGATATGGCATCAGTCTCGCTTTGATGTTATCTCTGTTTTTTTTTTTTTTTTTTCTTCTTTCTTTCTTCCTCCTTTGTTATAAGTATGTTTTGCATCTGCAGCCTATGTTTATGGTTCAGTGCCAACACTTGAAGGAAATCTGTTGGGTGTTCAGGTGCATTTGCGCAGATGTTTGCATTCTTAGTGTGAGTAGCCAAGCTGGGATAAATGGAGAGGTTCCCTAACTGGAATATTGGTTCCAGTAACGCCAAATTAATGACCCTGCTTAAACTATAACTCTTCACATGGATGTTCTTATACACAGGCCAGTTCTGGTAAATATCTTCCTCTTACCACATGGTCTGAGGGTCCTTTGGTAAAACATTAGCAGAAAAGTTAGTGAGGCTTCATTATGCCGAGTCTGTTTCTGTCTGTGTAGAGCAAATTTAACTGCATTTGAGGTTAGCCTGACCTCAGAGGGAAGAAATATGTGATTCAATTGGTTCAAAGCAGTCGAAATTCAAACTCATTCATATGCATAGGGCAGAAAAGCTAACATGCAATTGGCCTGACTCTGTACGAAGCTCCTGAGACACGTTGGTCGTTGTAGCACAAACCCAAATAAATGGCACCAGTGGCTTACCTGAACGTTTGCCATTATCAAAGTGGTTTCTTTTTTAAAAGATTAAAATGTATTGAGACAAATGTCTGATTTATCCATTGGAAATGGCTGTACGGGGGGATGCACCAGCCCAGCGTCAGAGCAGGCAGGAGGAGGAATGCGGTACCCTGGAGAGAGGAAGGTTTATGTGATCCGATCCCTCCTTCCCGCAGCACGAGCATGGCCTGGGACATCTGCCACCTCCTGGGTTGGCCAGCGGTCAGCTGAGCAGTGGCAAAGCAGGCTGAGTTTCTACAGGGAGACTGAAAGCACTGAAGGCTGCTCAACCTAAAACTTCATTTAATTTTTCTGCGACTGAAGCAGTGATAAGGTTGTTTTTTTAAGGACAAACTTCTTTTGAATCTTTTGTTTCTTAAACATATGGGTTTAATTTAAATTTGCCTAAAATACTTGGTTTTATCTCTTTTCCCTTTGCACAAATGCTGCGGAGATCAAGGAAGAAGGGTGGTGAGAAGGATGGTGCTGGTCTCTTTTCAGTGGTGGCCACTGACAGAACTAGAGGTAATGGCCACAAACTGAAGCACCAAAAGTTCCACAGGAACTTAAGGAGAAATTCCTTGACAGTGAGGGTGCCAGAGCACTGGAACAGGCTGCCCAGAGAGGTTGTGGAGTCTCCTTCTCTGGAGATCTTCAAAACCCGCTTGGACGCAGTCCTGTGCCACGTGCTCTAGGTGACCCTGCGTGTGCAGGGGGGTTGGACTGGATGATCTCTAGAGGTCCCTTCCAACCCTAAGCATTCTATGATTCTATGATATAACCATCCATAGTGGTTCTGCTTCCAAATTAGATCTCTGGGATTCCTAGCATACCAGTGGCATGATTCCAAGCTAGATGAACTTAGTTTGTCCACTGAGGTCTTCCTCACTCTTGTCCTGTTACCTCTGGTCTTTCTGACTTTAGCTGGAAAAGCTGGGACATCAGTTGCCTTTGCAAAGCTGCATCTGAGATTATGTAACCTGATTATATAGGAGCTTGAAATCTGTTAGAGTGACAACAAAATCTGTGATATTAAACTGTTACTTCACTATTTATATGAATTAAAACATTATCTGTATTTTTTTTTTATTTCTTTAAATACTTTTTTTGTTTTTTTTCTTCTTTCCTGAAAGAAGTGATTCCCTCCCTGACTTGTCTTTAAACTCAGCGCTTAATTTTGATTTCACTCTAATTGTCCTTCTAAATCACTGAAATAAAAGCTGGAAAGAGCTGGAGTTGAGCTTTATCATGTTTATATTGCTCCTGCAGGAGGCATTCCACTACCTAAGTATGCTGCATACGGTGCATCAAAAGCAGCTCTGTCCCTGTTTTCTGGAGTAATAAGGCAAGAGCTTTCCAAATGGGGAGTTAAAGTTGCTTTAGTTCATCCATCAGGCTTCAGAACAGGTTGGTATTTGACATTTTAGATGATTCTCTTTGTTCCTCAGATATTTCCTGTAATCAAGCATCCTCAAAGTCAGGAATAATCGTCAGAGTCATACTTTTCTCCCATCTTTCACTTTGATTGCTCAAATTAATACCTGTTTTTCTTTAAGAGAACTACCTCCTTCAGTAGTCTATACTGCTGGCCTCTACTTTTCTACTATATCCCTTTTTTCTGGACAGAGCAAAGAGATTCTTTGTCTCTAGACAGAGCAAAACTTAGGGAAAGGTGCTCGATGAGGAATACAATGAAAAACACATTATACCTTTTGTGCAGTGGGTCACAGTTTGTCTTCAAAATCAATTGCTGAGCTGTTCCTAGTAATAGAATTAGTATCTTCCTTCTGCTTAGTCGTGTCACGGTTGATAAGCAGGCAGTGCTTTGTTTGACTTGGGCTTTATGGCTTGCTTTTCCTGCATGAGAACTTCAGGACTTGCTTTTAGTCTGTAAAGTCTTTCTGTTCTCAGTATCAGAGTTCTGCTTATTGAGTTGTATCCTTTATCAAAATATTTGCAGCAATACCTTTCATCATGCTGGCTAGCTGTTGATGTTACTATAGATAACTTCTAAGATTTCATCTCTGCTTCCTCTCCCATGTGCTTCTGCTGCCTTCTGTTCCAAATTCTCCTCTCCCATCTCTGTAAACACATTTCTCTGGAGCCCATTTTGGTTACAAGTTGATCTCCTGCTGTACCTTTCAGTCATACTTCCCTTAATGAGTGCTAATTAGAAATAGCAGCAAAAAGAATAAGGACAGAATGGCAAGGAAAAAAGGCATTGGCTTAACTGTGAGAAGGCTTTTTTTAACATGTAAGTGGCAAAAGAATTGTGCATAAACTATGTGCTTTTCATATAGTCTATGTTTCAAGATTCTCCTTTTCTTCCCCCTTTCCTCCCTCCAAACCAATAAGGACAGTTGTAACTGCTCATATATATTTTTGCTTCTGCATTGACTCATTTGGGACAACTATGCAAACTGGGGTTTTGAGAGATGAGGAAAGACACTTTTCACTCTTTGTTATAGAGATATTCTAGCTCAGCCCAAACCCATTTGCTTTCTCGTGGTTGTTACTGCAGGTATACAAGGTACCTCCGAACTGTGGGATAAGCAGGAAAAGGACCTCCTGGAGAATCTCCCAGCCGCTGTGAGGAGCGATTACGGAGACGACTACTTCCCGGAGCTGAGGCGCTACCTCCTGCGCATGCCGGCGTACTGCGAGGCCGACCTGTCCCCCGTGCTGAACGACGTCCTGCACGCTTTGCTGGCCCCGAGGCCGCACAGCTTCTATACGCCTGGGAAAGGGGCCTACCTGCACCACTGCGTCTTTTACTACTTTCCTGTCTGGTTCTACGACTTTTTCATTAGTAAGTTACTTGGTACTAAGCCTGTCCCAAGGGCACTGAGAACAGCAGAAGCGAAAGACAAGAGCCTCTAAGGTGCCCATCGGTTTTTGTCTTGGGTGGGGAGATAGCTGAGAAAAACACTATTTTAAGACACCACTATGTATTGTACTTTGTTAAATTGTACCATACCTGGTAAACTGAGGCAAGTCTCTGCTAAGTGTGACGTCCAGGAAAAGTGGTAGATAAACAACAACCAAAACCAAAATTCTTCCAAATATGCCCTGTCTTGGGATTAACAAAGTCTTTTGTGTAAGGCATCTTGCAAAGTTATCCAGTTCCTGTCTGCTTCAAGAGGCACCAGCATGCTGACATGATAGCTGTTTAACCTGTGTGTGTGTCTTTTTTAATAAATAAAAAAATGAGACTACATGAACACTGTAAATGTTGGAACTTGCCTATTCTTACCATTGCAAAAATTTTCTGAATGTGTAATGTGAATCCTGCAATTTCAGACTAATACTCTCTTTTCCTTTTGTTCTGTCCCTGGTGGACATGAAAAATGATTGGCCCTTTCCTTGCACCTCTCCCCCTCAGATTTTGTGAGTATATCTCTAATGTGTATGACATGTTTTCTTTGCTAGACTAAGCAATATGAATTGTTTTTCTTCTGTCTTTGCTCAATTCTCTTCCAAGGAAGAAACAATCTCCTTTTTTTTTTCAAGGAAAAAAAAAATTTTTTTTTTTTTTTTTTTTTTTTTTTTTAATAGTAAGCATATCCAAGGTTACTTTGCTATTTTGGCCATTTTCTGTTTTATCTGTGTATACTTGTGCTTCTTTATTTATAATTGTTAGTAAACTCTGGTGTCATTTCTACTTTTTGTACAATTTCTTTAGTTTCGTCTGCGAAGAATTCATGAATTAGTTTCTCCTAATACTGTTCCTGTTTTCGTCTCTGCGTTGCCTGTGTTTGTGCTTGCTTCTTTAATACCAGTAAATTTTCATGTCTGCTGTCTGTCTTCTGAGCTACCATTTCTTCTTGTCTCTTGCATCGTGCACCTTCATGATGTCAGTTGTTTCTTCTCCAGTGAATTTATTGTAGCATTGAGTGCATTTCTGTCACTTTCTTTCCTGCTGCTTCTGTTAAAAACACTCACAAAGTCCTGTCCTTTTTTGCATTGCTCCTACTGTGCTGTTTTGACCTCATTGGTTTGACCATTCGTACTAGGACTTGCTATGACAAAATGACTTTCAGGTTTGGCATCCCAAAGGAGATGCATTACATGCTGGGCTTTGAATGGAGTGCGGTGCCTCTTCATGGCCTCTCTGGACAAATTCTAATCTTTTGTAGTAGAGTCATGTCACTTAGCCAGCCAGCTCATCAAAATTACAATTTAATGTGCCTATATAATATTCCTTCTATCTTTTTCTATGTATCTTTTTATATCAGTAGACGATTCCTGATGAGCATCCTATATGGGTTGATAGATTTGGCCCACTATTTTCATTCTTGTATGGATGTGGAAACCTCCTCTCGTGTACATTTTGGTTATGACCTTTGCTAGTGTGGCTTAACCCCTGCTGGGTTTATAGTCTTCCTATGAGACTTTAAGTCTTCCAGTGACACGTTTTTGCTTTCCTTTGAGTAAATGTGATAAAAAATGTTTTTCCCTTATGCAATTCGGGGCTGTGTCTGTCTCCCTGCTCATTTCTTCCGTTTGCTGAAACTTTTTTTAGTTGCTAGTAAAAATGCACAATGAATCGTGTTTACTAGAAGTTAGATCAGACAAAAATTGGAATGATCCACTCTTCTAAGCTTTTGGGGAAGTGGTACTACCCCCAGCTAGGGGTTTTCCCCCCAATTCTGAGGCTTCTCCTCTTTCCATAGGAGGAAGGCAAGCACTCCCATGGGGATGCTGCGCAGATGCCTGCGGCACCCAGGGGCCCTCTCTGAGCGTTCAATGCTTTCAGGGTTAGGGAATTAGGAATAGCAGGCAATCTTCATCTCCACCTGGCATGGAGGTGGTTGTTTTTCACTTACCACCCAGATGAGGTAGAACTTAGGTGGTCTGGAATTTTGCCCTTGGGCACTAATAAACATGCAGCCCAAATGCCTTCTCAGGAGCCCGTTGCCTGTTTTATATAATTATCTTCATGACAAACTTTTATCTTTGCTATTCTATTTAGCTGTAGTTATAGAATGATTTTTTTTTCCTTCAGTTGCTTAACAGGAATATTATCTTGCACATTGGAGATGTATTAAGCTAGGTGTCTATATGGAAGGCATGTTTCCCCAGTTTGTGTTTATTATTCTGACTGGCATCTGTTCTTATTTAATAATTGACCTTAGGATATGTAACTTTTGTGAGTCTAAGGTGAGTTATAGTCATTTGGTTTTTTGTTTGGTTTATTTTGCCGTCATTACTGGAGCCCCTGATGACAACTGTATTGAGCACACGCTCCTCACTTTGCATGGCAAAAGGAAAAAAGAACATGGCAGCATGAAAAGGCTGGAGAAGAGCTGCAAAATATTGGGCATTTCTGTGGTTGTGTCACTTGACAGACAGGGAGACGGTGCTTCTGCCAAAGGAGCATCACTGCGTTGCGAAAAGCTTTAATGAGCAGGACTGCTAATGCTGCAGGTAAGGAAGTTGGCCATGGATGTTTTAAAGGGTTTTGGTTTTCAAATGAGGACTCTGAAGATGAGATTTGAGTTGGGTAAGGCTGGTGTTTGAGAGGAGCGGTGAGCTCTGTGTCACTGATGTGAAGAGTAGTTTTCTATTGATTCAAGTGAGGACAGGGGTTAATCCTAATGCTGCTTTCCAGCCCTGTAAAGCAAGACAGTGAGCAGACCCTCCAGCTGCTACGAATCAGCCAGGTTATACTCCGGTCACCTTGCACAGTCTGCGTTAGTAATGTTTTATGTACAACTTTGTTCTGTGCGCCAAAGTCATCCATATATTATAGCATATCCATACAATAAACCTAAAGCTGATTTTTTTTTTACATTAGTAGCAGCCAAAAAGAAGGGTGGGAGGCATCTGAATAATCACTTTTTCCACAGACCATGAACAAAAGCTTAGTTATTTCTAAACTGAAACATTTAAAATGGACTTATGTGACTAGAATACCTTCATACCAGAGAAAATACATAAATATTAGAGAATTCTCTTGAAGATCTTGTCAGTTTGACTCTATGCTGAGAAGAGAGGGAATAACTTCCATGTTTTTAGGCGTGAGTACCTTGGCTTTTGTGGGGGGATTTTCTTTGTTTTGTTTATAGCTTCATAGGAAGAATTGCTGTAATGCCCACTCCCCGAGTGGGGCTGTATATTTTATGTATATCCTTTGTCTCACAGATGCTTCCAGGGAGTTTTCAGGTCTTGGTGATATCCAGACAGACTGAGTAGTTTCTGTATGTTCCTGGTTAGCTGTTCTGGGCACAGGCACAACTAAACTGGCCCGTGTTTGTCAGGGTCAATGTCTGCCCATCAGCATCCAGGGGGGTGTCTGTGTGTATGTGTGTGAGCTCTTCAGACCTCCAGTCATATTTACAGCATACACGAGACAAAAATATGAGACTTTGGTAATTTTTCCAAAGGAGATTGGCACTGGGATCCTTTCTTGGGCAGAACTTTGCCTTGCTTATCCTATTCTGTGGCTGCATTTCAGCTTCTCCAACCAACTTCATCCTTGTAGAGTCATTGTATTTCTAGGAACAACCAGAGCAACTTCATTTGAAATAAAATTCATGAAAGCTTCAAAGGAAAAGTGTTCAAATAAAAGATTTTCACTCTTTGAAGGTGGCGTGAAGCAAGACAAAGATTAGCAGAGCTTTTCCCCCCTGTCATTTCTTAAAAAAACCCAGAACAGATGAATAGAAAGTAACACCCCTGACAGGAACCAACCAGCATGTTGGCATTGGCTCCTAAGTAGCTTGAAGTGTAATAGTTCCTGCTGGAACCTGTCAGCTGATGTAGTGCTCCCCGGTATGCAGACACCAGCGTGGGCTGTATTTCAATAGACATTGCATTTGTCTGTCATGCTGAAGACTAGAGCTGTTGCTTTTCATTTATCGATGTTGTCTGGCAACCTTGAGGCAGTGGGCTTTGACCGTAAGGGAGGTAATTGCTTTTACTTTTACAGCATGTCCAAATCATAAATCAAGAATCGCTGACATCTTGCGAAACGAGACAAATTTTAAATCTCTTTAATAGGATAAATGGGTTTTAAACATGCGTATAGGTCATCGTAACCTAAGCTAATGATTCAGGCTTTAGCAGTCTGAATGAAAGTAATTACAGTGATATAAACAGTCTCAGCAGGTTTAATGCCTAGAGTATGTAGATTAAGCAATCCAAGTTTATAAGCCTGTTTGTCTTGTTGTCTTTAACTTTGAAAAGAGTACTGAGCAAGGTGGAAAAGAATCCTGTGTGCTAAGTGTTTTGATCTTGCCAGATATCGTGAGTGAGGGACGTAAGGAGGGTTCAGTGGTCAAAGGAGGACACTCAAATTCTATGGGACCCAATTCAGCCTTTTCTACCAGCTAGGAAAAAAAATGGAACTCAGCGAGATTTTAAGACTGTAGCTCTTCCTTTCAGAAGTTATCTGTTAATTCAGCTGTTTTGCTTCCAAGAGATTTATGTTCCGATAATGTTTCCTTCCATCCTCACAGTCCAGCTGTGATTGGGACTGTCCCTCATGGCATAGAAGCTCAAGTTTCAAACTTTAAAATCAGATGTGAGAGATAAAGGCATGTTGAGAATGGAAGATCTAAAGAAAGCAAAATGACAGTAATTAGTATAAGTGAAGGAAGGAAACTTGAAGATGCTCAGGATATAGGTTTGAACACGCTCAGCTCTGTGGGCATGTGATGTTGTGGGTCATGTTAACCTGCCCCTCTTCATACCGCACCTTCTCTATCATCTCCTTCAAAACTTGATCTTAACTGTGAACTGTTACAAAACCATTTACTTTGAACTTCTACCTCCCTTACTAGATTTTGTAGCATCCTATCCCGCAAAAATAATTGTGATGGGGGTTTGAACTGCTGTGGTAATGGCTCATGTGCCAACAGGAAAACCTGGTCTGCCTTCCTGCTGCATTCCAGGCAGTGCGGAGGTGATATTGGAGGTGGGACCATGCACATCATTGCTCCCAAACTTGCCAAGCCTGGCAGTGCTTATTTCTCTGCTTGCTTTCTGTCTGGGGGAAAGAAAACCCCACTGGACTTCCTGTCATAATGCAAAGAAAAATATTTCCCTTTGGCCTCAGTAATTCCATCACAGAGATCTGTGTGAACACGAGTCGTCAGCTGTCCCAGCTTTGCTGCGGGCAGACCCTGTCAGCAGCAAGTCGCTGACACCAACCCACAGCGTAGGTGGGAATCTCTGGTGTGTGCATGACATGGAGAACAAGGAGAACGGGGAGAGGAAGAAACGCATCTGACTGCAAATGGCCCGAGGGCGATTTACTGATTCCACAGCTGTGTGTCTTACCTCTTCTCTAAACTGTCTTCTGTGAACCTCAGATATGGGGGAAACAGAGCAAATATGATGTGACTATTGTGTTCTAATGTGCACACAGCAGTGTAATCATAATGCAAGATTGGCATAGATGAATTCAAGGAGTAAAAGGCTTAAAAACAAAACTTAGCATTTTCAGAAGTGCTCTTTCATGAAAAATATTGTTAAAAGTTTATATTGAGAGTTGACTGTTTCGTCTCTCTTTAATTGCATGGTCCTATGACAATCTAGTGCTTGTGTTCCTCACCCCAACTGCCATCACTTGATTGCAGATGTAGTGGTTTTGATATAAGAGTGGGGAGTGCTGTTTTTTTTCTTTTTTTTTTAAAAAAAAAAAAAAAAAAAACAGAGAGAGAGAAAAGTGATAAAACAATTGGGACTTAAAAGGTTTGCTTTGGTCCCTGCTGTTGCTCCCTCTGCAGCTTTCAAGAATTCTCAAGGCTAGAAAAAGGCTAATAAAAAAAAAAAAATAGAAGGGCGGATGTCCCGGAGGGGAGAAAAAAAAAAAAGGGGGAAGATAAATGGCTTTGCTCATGCTTGTGGTTTACTGTATGTTGTGGTAGAGGACATGGGACCTGGTGACAGGCATCCTAATGAATAGATGTGGGCAGCAAAGGTTGCCCAAGCATGACTGAGAGGGCATCTCAACCAACTTAACTATTGCTTAAAGCAAAAATTTTGCAGCCCAGATTTTGTCGGCATGTGAGGAAATTGGAATTCTTGAGGCCTCACTTCTAAGGCAAAAGTGAAGCTAGGGTTGCTGATGAATCATAGCAGTGCTCTGGAAAAGGTCCCTGAAGGACCTAATTAATCCTGGCCAACCATCCTGTCAACCCCAGAGCTGCTGTAGTTGTCAGCAGATGGGTGAGGAAGAGTATGGAACAGGGAAGGGAGAGGGAAATTTAACATCAGTATGAGATGTGTGGGCTGCAAGGCAGGGATCAAGAGATCCTGCTTGTTTTTGAAGCCTCTTGAGAAAATTGCTAAACATCAGAGCTTTCCTTTGTGAGGAAGGGAGGAAATGTGGCTCCTGTAACCTGTAGTGTATTTGGCTGCTATAGAAATACTCAGCACCAGCAGAAAATAGTCCAGCCATTCTGGGGGGACTGACTTAGAAGTGGCAGATGGATCTTGGAGGCAAT
>NW_010581179.1:8376-34605 GCF_000705375.1 Tinamus guttatus | reverse complement strand
AACCAATAATAATGAAGCTGAGCTTCATCTCAGACTATAAGCAAGCTGGAGATATCTCTTTGGCTCCTTAATATTAAAAAAATCCCCATATGAGGTAATTTGAAAGCTTGCCTCGAAAGCATATCAGTCCTTTCACATCTTAATGTTCAATTCTAGCTTTATCTTGATTGCAAGAAAACTAACAGATACATGAAAGTGAGAAAATGAATCCATTCAGGTATAAAACGAGGCTTTTAATATTGTTTAGGAGAGGTCTGAGAAAACACATAGATGCTTCAGATGACCCCCAGCTTTGGATTCTGTGGAACTTTGTTCTGATTTACTTGGGAACAATACTCTGGGACACTAGGATTAGTTATGGCAAAGCTAGGATGGCCTCTGTAACCTGCCTGAATAGGATCCTGGCTTCCAAGAGGTTGTGGACAGCAGGACAGAGCAGCCACATACTTGCCACTTGTTTGCTCCCTGGCACCAGTGTGGATCGGACTGAGAGGATGAGCCCTGGCTTTCCCTGTAAGGCACAGGAAAATGCTTTGTAGTCCTGAGTGACACCTGTGTGGCCACTCACCCCATGACGAATGCCTGAAGTCATACACGATTTTTCTTACCCGCCCAAATTTCTTCATTGTTCCTCCATTTCTGGCATTGGAGTTTGAGACTTATATCTGCTTTTAGCCTGTTGGACAGGATGCAAGATGAAATGCATCTTTGGTTTCACTTGTTGTGACTGTTCTTATTTAACAGCACAGGAATTAAGTGATATCTGCTGTTGCTTTGCCCCATGCTCATAGCTCTAAGAAGCCAGAGAATGGCCAGGGGAGTTGGGCTCCTCTTGCCCTAAATAAATTATTTTTGGAAAAGGGAAGAGGTCATAAATGTTGAAAATCATATTTGTGAGAAGCCAGAGAATGGCCAGGGGAGTTGCGCTCCTCTTGCTCTAAATAAATAATTTTTGGCACATGGGAGAGGTCATGTTGAAAATCATATTTGTATGGCTAAACATTTCAAAGATGGTAAATCTAAATCATTCTAAATCTCAACTGCACAATTAAGTTCTTAGAGAATCAGTTAATCACGTATCATCACTTACGTGTCAGCACTTACGTAGATAGGAATGCTTTTACATAATCAACATTTTAAAGTGGGATTGTCAGTTTGATATTCTCATTAGCTTTCATTTTTAGTATTTCAAATGAGTTATTTTTTGTTTTCCAGGAACATGTAATTTTAGGTTGTGAATCTATGTTACCTCTAAACTTCTGTTTGCAGCTCAGTTGAATTTAAACTACTTTTTCACAGTTGTCTAAATAAAATCCCCTACCTCTAAAGGCCTCCTGGGTATAGTGTTAGGCTGCTTAAACATCATGTCCTATAGTGCTGATGACCTTTCAGTAGTGATGTCCTTCATTCACCCTTCCACCTACCCTTAAAGCTAAGCCTCCCTGTCTTCAGAGAATTGCTTCAGCCCTTTGTGTTCTTGTCAATTTTGAATTATGCTGAACATTAATTACGTTGGCCTACCCCATGGAGCATCAAAGTGCCTGAAGTGGTGCCCATCCAAGCTGGCATATCCACACAAGTGGTGCCTTGTGGCATCAGCAGAGATGTTCTGGCTGTGTGTGTCACTTGAAGCCAGTATTGGGTAGGGTTTTCTCCTGCAGAACTGAAGCATGCTTTCTCTGCTCTCCTTTTTAGTTTTTGGAGAGAGAAATACTGTCACTTCAAGAGTGCCATTGCTTTTTAAGGCGTATAATTTTCTTGAAAGTCATATAGCAGTGCTTCTTAGGCTTCAAATGCTGCGTGATATACAGAAATGTATGACCCTTCTAGTGTTCCTCTTCCTCTAAAAAGCTTGACTAAAAAGCACATATGCATCTATAGACCAACAGAATAACTGACAAAATCAAGTTTGAGACTGTTGAAGCCTTACAGGTTTCTGAGACCTGGTGGTGCACTTCTCATAGCTCCTGTGTGTGTGTGTGTGTTGTACTGGACTGTCATCGTGCCACAATTTCTGTCCTGAACAGTAAACGTCCTAAGGCAAAAAAGTATTTGACAAATGTGATGTCTTCCTTTTTAACAGGCAGGGTGTTTGTTGTTCCTAAGGAACTGCTTTATGACAGGCATTGTGGAAGATACAGGTCCTGAAAAGAGTTTCTTGAAGAGATAAAAATAATTTTAAAAACATGATCAAGGAAATAGATGATTTACTTGTCATGGGTTTCCAATTTATGTCCTGTTTTTTTCCCCTTTCAGTTCTTTTTAGTCCAGGAGGATTGGGGAAATCCTGGCTATTAGTATGGAGAAAAAAGAAGAAAAATCTTCCTGCCACATTCTTTGAGTAGGAGTTGAGTCTGTTGTGCCTTAGGTCTGAATGGCACTTTTTCATCCCTACAGCTCCCAGGATGTTAGTCTAGAGGAAGCAGAGTTGCAATAGGGTAATTCAGGTCTGAATGCTTTTGAAGTTGAAAGGGGGTAGAACAAAAGCATGTGCTTTAATGAATGTTTGAATGTTTCCTGAGCCGCCATGTAATTTTACTGTGTTTCTAAATCAAAAATCATATTTCTAACATGTTTTTAATCTATGACATAGGAAGGAAGCCAAGGAGCTGCAGAAGTTGAACCTGTGAGACCCCGAGTTATTCATGTGAGAGCTAAGTGTGAAGAGATGCAGCAAGAAGGTAAGCCAATGTCACTGAGTAAATACAGTTCTTTCAGTTAAGCACATTGCTTTGAAGTTTTGTTCTATACTCATTCACAATAAACTTGCAATTTTTGGCATTCTGTTTTTATTACTACCATATTCGCTGAAGCTTTAATGGGTATGTACAGTATTTGTAAATCAGCAGAGTTATGATCTCATTGGGGTGTACTCAAAGAGTTTGTGCTGTATCTGTCTGTACACAACTTAGCAGAATCCTTGCAATTAAGTATTTATTCAAATTTTTATTTGCCAGGAGCTTTACAATATGCATATTATGCAGTTAACTGAATTGTAATTGCATCATAGAAAACTGTTCAGCAAATAAGTATTCATAATGTGCTGGTAGATTGCAGTGGTTCATACACATGAGAAAATGCAGGGGTAGTAGAGAAGAGGTGACAGATAATAATGCAAAGTTAAGGTTGTGCAAATGTGAGAAGAAAAGAGCGTTTGCTGTGTTGCAATGGTTTGAGATGGGCTTCTAGCTAATGTGTTACAGATGCTGATTTTTCTTTTCCGAAGGGTGCTGTGTAGTGTCTGTGCACCGCTGTGCCATTTTTCGAGGTTGTTTAACAAGGTTAAGTATGAATGATATTGCATGAGAGTCAGAGTATTCTGTATTTACTGTGGTTCAAGTTAGTGTGGGAATAACAAGGTCTGTACATATTATTGCCATACTCAATTGTGTTAGGAGATGGTAAGTTTATGGAGGTAGTGAATGAGATATGTAGCAGTTTTAATATTAAATGCTAAGAACAGGAATCTAGATGTCTGCATGTCTGTAATATATGCAATTATCATTTATCCACCCAAGTATAGACAACTCTTTCCTTCAAGATCGTTTTATAAATAATTCTTTGAACTTCTTCCATTTACTTTTTAAAGACATCTAATTGAATTATAATTCTGATGGAACTATTTCACTTCAACTATTTGTAAGCAGAAAGAAAAGCCCCGGGCCAATGTTATGGTCATGGAACTCTGAACCATGGTCTACAGATAAAGAAGAAAGTTATGAATAATGTAATACTTGGCTTCTGTGTAGTAGAAGAGCTTACAGAAATGAAGTGTCAACCCTTAAGTTTGTGCATGAACGTGTTTTGTGGTAGAGGCGCTTATCAACAATTGTTTTAAAGCTGCTATGTAAAGGCTTCATTTATTAATTTTTGTTAAAGAGTTAGCCCCCATTTTTTGATATGGGTAGAAAGTATTGAAATGAATCTTTCTCTAATGGGAAGAATCACGTTTTTCCTTAGGGTTCACAAAATCCAAACTGTCTAGGAAAATTGAATTTCCAGTAAATTATGTATAGCCTCTAAATAGGGGGAGAAAAAAAAAATGGAGGCAGAACTGCCTTCCCGAATAATTTACCTGTTCCAGTTTAAGAGCAGTTTTTCTTAGTACTTGTGGGAATTTCCTTATCTTCCTCCCCACTATTTCCCATCAAGCACCAGAGGGAAGGAGCAAAGTGGAGGAGCAGATACTCTTCTTAGCAATGTAGCTCATGTTCTTGCACCTCAGCTTTAACAAGACAGCACTTCCAGCCTGAATCATTGACTAGGAAGATAGAGAGGGTTGGAAATGAAGTACAATAACTTCTTTTTTTTTTTTTTTTCTAATTGTATTATTTTCCAGAATCTCTTCTCTCATCCTCCCAACTCTGCCCAAAATCACTGCTGTAATACAAGGTATTTGGGTGCAGTCCAAGTGTCTGTGTGTCACACCAGAATGTTTAACCACAAGATGGCAGCAGTTTTTGCTCTTTGCGAGGAACAAAAAAAGGATGATTTATATAGCAGGATAATTTAAACCTCATTCGTAGTATACATATTTAATGAGCCAATAAAAATCAAAAGTGTTTGGAAATGGAAACAACAGTCTGTCAGTCTTAACCAGAAGGTCTTGTCTACATAAGCTTCACCACCTCGAACTTAAAACGGCAAAAAAATTGAGGATAAAAATCAATAAGAATCATGGGGAAGAAAAATGAGAACTTGCAACATGCTAAGCATATATGGGTTAAGCAACAGTTATTGTATAGTATAGCTATACAGTACTGCTTGCAGGCAACTGCACTGCTTACTAAGCCAGCTGAAGTGAGACTTTAGGGTGGCAGGAGAAAAGACGTAGTACTTTGGACTTGGAATTGCACGTGAATTAAAAAAACTGATAAATAAATGACAAGATCCGATTCATCTCTTATACATATTCATGAAAAATATATACATGACTGTGTGTGTGTATATGTATGTGTGTGTGTGTATATATATATATATATATGATAGAGCTTTCATTTGTGTTTTAAGAATTTTTGTGGTCTACACGGAACATGTGTTTTTACTGAAAGCAAGCTGATTGATGTCGTCTAATGAAAACTGAAGTTCAGTAGGACTGTTACAATATCAGGCCTGAAAGGGTAATGTCTCCTGAAAGCTACAACTGAAAATAAAGCCTGAATGCATTATTAATTGAAATGTGTGCTTTCTCTAGACATAGTGGAGACAGTGGTTTGAAAACATATATATTTGTAGCATATAATATGCATGCAGAAATGTTTTTGGCTTTATAATACCCTTTAATCTTTATTCCATTTTTTCATATTTCTTCATAAATTTAATATGATAATAATTGTGGTGGTTGGTGAATGTACATATTTCCAGAATGCAAGCATTTTTCAGGTTTCCATTAGCATAATTTGAAATACTTAAAATGAAAGAACAGGTGGCAATGCTTGACTGCAGAGCATTTTTAAACTTTAATACAAGCAGCTCAGAACCAAGGGGTAGATGTATCTTCATTTAATTATTTCTCTACAGTGCAGACTCTCAAAATTTGACCTGGAGAGCACAACTTAATGATCATAATTCCTTTTTATCTTCAGTTACTGAATTATCTTCAGGCAGCTGTAAGTACATGAGAAAGTAATGCTGGGAGACTAAGTGATTGGCTTCGTTGCCTCAGAGAGATTGCACAACTGCTTGTGGGAGGAGATGATTTGTGCAATAAAAGAATAAGGGAGCAAGAAGCCCTTAAACTGTATAAAAATAAAACCTTCAGAGTTCCAATTTTATACTGAAAATGAGCTTGTTCTTTGTTCACATTGGTATTACACTGTGCTGAAAACTGAAATACTGAAAATACAGCTATAACTAAGAATTTCTTTTGTGTCTCTTCCTTAGCCAGAAATTACTCTTAGATTTTTTTTCCCTAACTATTGTGGCATGAGGCAAATATCTAACAGATGCTTTAATAGGAAGGAAGAAGATTAGGATAAGGCTAAAGGTCTGTATTTTTTTTTCTCTTTCTTGGAACTGGAATTTCTTGTTCGAGCTCTTAACTATTTTGCTGAAAGTTTACTTGTGCTTTAATATCCTGATGTTTCTTTTTTTGGACTGAATTTCACTCTGGACTTTTGCTAAAGATGGTCTGAACCACACTGGAAATTGCAGTGAGCAAAACAAACCAGAGCTATTTCACACTGTAGACAGATTACCATCATAACCTATGCTGTGAAATATTCTTATATTTGTTTAGCCTGTAGTGGTCTTTGGGTATGACTGCTTTCTAAGGGAATATCTTGGAAACAGAAGTCATGAAGTCAATAGATGTAATTATAGTATTTTACAAACAAATGTTTGTCCTGTAGAGGTTTATGTATTTTTTCATTTCTTCAGAACTCTTGCTTCTGATCTATTTTTTGATTTATATTCTGATTATTTAGGAAATGCAAAGCTGTGTTTCCCACAGAAATTTTCTTTTTTCACAAGTAGCCATAGACTTCTAGGTGATCAAAATGGTTTGGAACGCTGATTCTCTTTTTTTTTTCTCTTGCTTTCTGCATGTGTGACCACAGCAATTACATGACAGCCCATATATTAGAAAGCATGTGTCTTAATCAAAATCCAAATGAGCAGAGAAATGCATAATTAAAAAATACTTTATGCATAGGGAAAGCATGGACGTGACCAGAGGATTTCATAGTGCCTGCTATACTCGGGAAGAAGTCATCCTTGTCTGGAGACCTGTTCCACACCACCCATTACAAGGTCCTCTTCTTTGAGGCATATGCATCAGGTTTTTACTTACCTAGCAGCTTTCTTCCCCTCTTGAGATTATCTATTTGAGAATTGGGTCTCTTATTGCTGTGTGCCTCCCAAAATGGCACTGAGGGATACAGCTCAGCTCTTGCTGGCTGCTGGAGCGTTGCTGAGACAGTTCTGACTGTCCTGAGGCTTTTTCCGTGTCCGATAGGTGCATAGGCAGAGAACCTCTCCTTTTGGTCTTTGGTGTTTGTGCAAGTGGTGCTTTACACTACCTCAGCAAACCTGTAGTGCTTTATATCTGTTCAGGCTTCCCTTGTACAGTCCAGGTGATGATCAGCTTCTGCTCCATGCTGGATGTGAGTACAGTCACTTTTTGGAAGGCAGGAGATAACACTTTCAACACAATAACAAGATTGAAGCAGCTGGGGTTGCTGTGCATTGCAAATAGGATATGCTCTTGATGGCAAGTATCAAATACAGTCCAGCATCTCCCAGACATTCCTCACCAATCTACTAAATCGTCGTGCCAAAACAGTCTTTCTCACAGCATGTGTAGGATTACTAAACATGCTAAGATCTGACTAAAGCAGCTTTGTATTGTGTATTATGATTTGTGTGCACTTTTACAAACTTACAGTAATTGCTCTTGACTTCATTGTAAAGAGCAAAAAAATAAACATACACAATAACCCCCCTAAATGGGCATCGATCCCACTGGCACTGATCTTGAGTGACTCTGAATAGAAGCGGATGGTAGCGGGCGGCCTAGGCTGACCTGCTTTCCCCTTTCAGGCATGCATTGCGTGTGTAAATGGGGGACACACACACACAAAAAAAAATTAATGGGCTTGGGCAAGCTACTTAAGGACAGAGACTCCCCACATACTTAATCAGCCTGAGGGCTGTTTCCAGTTAGGTTTTTCTCTGGAGGGAGAAGTCCTCGCAAATTAGTGGTTCCACGGCTCTGTGCCCATGGTTTAACAAGAAAGAAATTATGTGCATCTAGAAAGTAAGTGTCCTTAGCTGTTCCGTGGCCTCTGTGTTGCAGTAGGTTATGGTGGTTGCTATAGGTTGTTCTGAACCTGCTACTCACGTGTATATGTGTACTTGAATCTCAAGTCCCTTCAGATGCCATCTTCTGCTGCCATAACATTGCATAGGGGCATTACATTTTTGTGGTCTTATTCTTCCTTAGGCATACTCTTTAATAGTGAAAGCAAATGAATTTAGAATGAGGTGCCTAGTTGTTATAAATGGTGCGTCTCAGGGTGTCATTATAACACGATCTGCCGTGAGGAACGGCGTCGTCCTCTCCTTGTTCAGCCCAACGCGCAGTTGCAGTTGCTGCGTCCAGGTGTGCAGTGCAGCCTCTACCAGAGATTACAGCCTCCACAGGCAGCGTGGAGCATCAGATGCCCTTCTCCTCGTCACTCTACTTTGCAGCCTGCTACATCAATATCACCTGAAGTTGGCATTAACCTTTCTAGCTCTCCCTGCTAGACCTGCTCCTGAGTCCTGCAATCGACACATGCACAGTAGGATCTTTTAAGATGTTGATAATCGTTGCTGGGATAAACAATCATTTAAATAGGCCTCTTTTTTTCTTTTTTTCATATGCCAGTTTTATTTCTCTTATAGAAGGCATCAGTAGCAGAACAGGAAGCCTGGGATTTTTGGATGCTGGTTGCCCACTGCCTAGATACTATATGGCCACAGGTGTAGACAAGAAGTATTACAAACATACCTTTCAACCTGCAGAAACATTTATAGCACAGTCGTAGGACGTGTAGGAATAATAGAAATGTGTAGAAGTATGTAAGAATAATAAGCTTTCTGCCTGAAAATGCGCTGGGTTTGTTTTATTTTTCCTCTTCTGGTTGTCATAGAAAGCAGATGTTGCCCTTTATAATTTGGGGCCTTGCGTATTTCTGAGAGCAAAGCAACGGAATGAGCCGCCTCTGCCTGTCCTGTCTGTGCAGGTTGTGACCCTCCTTGGCAGAGGCAGCTGGGCACCCTTGTGCCTTCCTTCCCCTTGAAGAGCTCTCAGCTCAGCTTTCCAAGCCCCATCTAAACCCAAAAGGACCCAGCTGTTGCACATGGGGTGGCTGGTGGGAGAGAGATAACCAGGAAGAGAGGGTATAGCTCAATACAGGGGTGAATAATCCACAGATTCTGGCTATCATGACCCCAAAAATCCCTTTTATAAAGGGGGATTTACAGTTTACAATTGCTGGCATTCCCAGCTATTAACCTGGTTTCCTTCCCTTTTTGAAACCTTAAAGTTTTTGTTCTGCTGGCACAACTGATGCATAGCTGTGAAGTTATTAATAAAGTTTAATAATCTAGTAAAGATGGATAATTAGATGATTGGTGTCTACAGTCAAATAGTAACTTTTTTTTTAAACTCTTCTGTTTATTAAACTGTGAAAGGGCTTAATTTAAAGGTGCTTTTTCCTTTTCATGATTGGTGTAGTTCTTGAAGTATTTTATTTGCTTGTTTTCCTAGATCCTTTAGGAGTCAGCAGACCTCCTACTTTGTGTGTTGAATGGAGGCCAGGCTTTTTTTCTAGAAACTTCTTCTAAATACATTGATAAAAGGACTGCATATAATGAAATGTGTGTGTGGCTTTCCAGTGCCCATTTTCTTCATTTCTTAACTGTGTGCCCAGAAAATGTTTGAACAAGACAAAAGAACATAGATTAAGTGCTGTCTAGGATGCTCTCCAAATTAGGGATACTATGTAAAATAATTGTCATGTTACTCTTTGATAGCATGTTGGTTTTTGAGAAAATGCAGTCTGCTGAAGTAGATTCTTTCCTAAAATAGGGTAAGAGCTGATAACTAAAGATAACTGAAGCAAGTTGTAATGTGTGACCTGTTCATTTCTCAGTTTGCATATGGGATTTTTTTTTCAAACGGTGTTGAATAACATGTGCAAGGATAAGACTTAATTAAAGACTTTATCTCCTATACAACTAAATTTTGAAAGTAAAATGCAACAAATTCTCCTCTCTGAAATAAGAAAATATACTTAAAATATGCTTCTTGATAGCTGTTTGCAAGGAAGAGTAGTAAATGATGGAGATGGGTTATGTTTTGTCTATGAACTACTGTGTTCTGTTTTCTATCATGACTGCTGTCGGTCAGGAAAAAAATACAGAAGTTCTAAATCTATACCAAGGTTTTCTAGGTGTATCTCTTATTGTTTAGAAATTGTTTTCCTTCTCTAATCTGAAACATCTTTTGCTTTTAGAGCAACAAGAACTGCTTTTGAGAGAAAGTTGAATATGACACAAAATATTTAATAGTTCCCTAAACTGCATTTTTTTTCTTAATACTTTGAGGTAGCTTATTCTTAGTGTATGGCATGACTCTGACTTTCTGTTCATTCTTTTCCTTTTTAATGTCAGATAAGCCTGTAACTATAATACAAAGTAATAATCATCAACCATATGCAAACAATAAAAATGTGCATCTCAGACCACACAGTCTGTTAGAATTACATTTATGTTTTGGCTCAAAATTATACAATCAAAGCAGGGTAGACTTAATGTGGGCTGACCCACTGACCCCCAACCTAACCCAAGTGGTTACAGTAAAGTAATAACCTCAAGCTTTTATAGTATGGCTGCATTTTATGCACTGTACATATTGCAAGGCTTCAGTAGATTTGCATTTGTTTAGAAACATTGAAGCAGTTGCAGTTTCTGTCCCTTCTCAGGCTGTCGTATCTTCAAAAGAAATAAAATGCTTGGAATTTGCTGGCAGTTACTTAATTCCTGCCTTTTTAATTTTTATTTGTTTTTATATTCCTAAGACCATAATTACGGATCCTGAGAACATTGTTTTATTTACTTAACAGCTGCCATTGTGCCCTGCTCCGTAAATCAAAATTATGAATGGGAAATATTTACTAGTTTGAGCTGCAGTGTAAATACACGATTAACTTCTTCAAAGCGCACATTCCAATTTCAGTAACTGGAACGGATCCTGGAGACATGCAAACGCTCACAGGGAACGCTCGTTTCCGAAGATGAAGCTTCCTTCCTGATAGAAAAAAGAGCAGAGGAGGAATGGTTTCCTGTTGGGAATCCTCACTTCACTGGGTGGTCAGTCTATGCCTTCCCCGTGCCATTTAAATACAGCCCTTTCTGGATGGGTCATTTCAGTGGCGTTGTCTAAAGCTATTTGTGCAAAGCTAGAACCAGTGGAGTTTCCTGAATAGCCAGACCTGGGATTTGAAGAGATTTTCTTTCTCCTCTCTCATCTGCTTTTAAATGTAAGACTGACACAGTGAGTGGCTTGGAGACTAAGGCCTGATAAAGGCCGTCCCATCCCCAAAATTTGTAATCTTTGAGAAACAGCCTAGAGAGGAGACTGAAACCAACATTTTGCCTCTGTAGAAAACATGTATTCTGACCGTGATATGCACAATATGCAAGATGAATAATGGCAATGCTGCAGGCAAACTCCTCTTCCCTACAATGTGACAACCCGCTCCTTCTTTGGAGGATTTCAGAATTTGGCTCTGCTTTTGGAAATGAGCCTCGATTCTGCTGATGAGATGTTTCAGCTCTGGCAGGTTGCACTGTACAACCACCACCTTAGCGTTTTGTGTCTGTGGCACAACACAACTTGTGGCAAAACAAAAACTTCTGTCAGGAAACTGAAGCAAAACCTTAGTTTTCTACCTACAGTGTTTGGTGGTTTTTTTGAATGCACCCAACCCAGCTCTCAATGCACTTCAACTCAGCTCTTTTGCAAGTCTGCTTACTTATGCCTGCACCACATAGATCCGAGTGATGTTTTTAGGGTGAGTTTACATCATGCAACACAATCCATGACTGGATGATCACGCAGCCTCTGGAAGCGGGGAAGCCCAGGGAACAGGCTGTGTCGGCCTGAGGCTGATGCCAGGACCAAAACGCTTCCAGGATGTCGGCACGACGCGGCCCTTGCAGACACGCTGGTCTGAGCATCCCAAGTCCTTCAGCCTGTGCTGTCCGTGCAGTCCTGAGGATCGCTGCAGGGCAGCGCTCACCAGGCCGAATGTTTCGAAGTGCATGCGAGGCAAATTCAGATGTTTCTAGTCTGAGAGTGAAATTGCAGAAGGCCCTTAGAGGTCTGACTTATTGTGCAATCTCTGTAAGTAATTTGTAATCAAAATACCTTTGCACATGTCACTTTTATATTTCCTGTAATAAAACAGCAAGAGCAATTAAGATTTTGGACCATAATCTGCTGCAAGCATGCTTCTAAAATGAATGTTTGGGGGATTTTTTGAGTTATGGCAGAAATAGCCAACTCTTGATTGTTCTTCTCAAACAGTTTGATAATAGCTGTTTTAATAGATTTTTTGCTGTAGCCCAGCAAACAAGACTATATACATAATAAATCTGAAGTTTGCTTCCAAAACAGTAAAACAAAAACAAAACAACTCTAAAATAAAAAAACTAAAACTGTTCTCTGCGCAGAACTGGAAGGCATTTGCAATCCAGTAACCCAGCATGTGACCTACTTGGTTTTATTCATTTTAAATATTGCATATTAAATAAGCATATTGCCATACTCATGCAAATGTTTCAGGGTTAGTGTTTTCAACAACACACCGTGTGCCCTATGTGTGTAATGTTGGTCTGACACAGTTCAGAAAGTTGTCTGTTGTCTTGGCGTTCTTCAGGAAACATTAGATTAATGCACCCCCTCCTTTGATATGTAATCTTTTTTTCACGTTTAAGTAGGTGTGTGAAGGCCGGCGTTACATAAATGCATTATACGGAAGACTTTGGAGGAAGAGGGGGCTTGTAAACGAGACTGAAATTAATGAATCTAAGAATTAGAAATCAAAACTTTATGTTTAGTCTGAGGAGCAACAATTCCTTAAACCATAACCACATGGCTGTTTCTTGTTTGCATCAACCCCGCTTGACTGTTATTGTCTTCTGTTAATTCTCTGGGGCAGTGGCCTGACTTTGGTGAATGAGCCAATTGTTTTCCTTTGTGTTGCCCATCAAGTAAGTCCCCATCTGGTTTGTATCAGACTGTTTTCACAGCCAACAACTGCTGCCTTTTCTATATCCTGACACTTAAGGGCCCCATGCTATCAAAGCATTGCTGTGATAGCCTGTCTGGCTGGGCCCATACAGCTGTGCCTTGCAGCTTGAAGCTATTACCCGAGTAATGGTAACTTAGAACTTGAACTGGCTCTTATTCCCACTGGTGTCGTGTGTACAGTGAACAGAATACATTTTTTGTTGAACTCTGTGTTCAGCAGAAAAAGAAATCTTTAAAGCTCTTGTTTTAGTTTATATGATTGGTTAGTTTTATTTTCCAGCCGCTTCCTGTATCTAGAGGCAGTTACATGTTCCTCTAACTCATTAGTGAGTACAAAACAAGGGCCAGGTAGTCAAGGCGCTGTTGTTATTGCTAACTTTCCGTTCACTTGCTATGGTACATTAAAGCCCAATAAGGGAAAATTAAACAAGCAAATGATTCTTAATGAGGGCTTTTCTTATCAGATTTAGAATATGCTTTCAGCTTCCAGGAGACTTTACTGTTCCCTGGAAATAAAGGTAGCTATGGCTACTACTTTGGCTACTACTGTACCTTGCTCAAAACAGCAAACTAAAAATACAAAGCAATGAACAGCGAGTTTGCATTAATCTGTGTATTTTTCTCCTAATGAAGCAGTGAAGGATTGGATAGTTCACTCTGTAACCTGGACAGAAAGACTATACTGCAGTTTGGACAGTAAAACTGTATTGCTGTTTGCATTGCAGAAGCACTGAGAGGCACCAGGCGTGATCCAGGCCCGTTTCTGCTGGGCTTTCTCTGTTGTGGGAGACGATCCCTATCCAAGGGATGTTGCCACGTGCACATTCTGTCTCTTACAGATTAACCAACCCCGCCGACAACACTGCATCAAGTAACAGTGATGTTCAAATGTTTTCTTGCCTAAAGAAAGATAAGCTTTAAGTGCTTCTTCCCTTCTGATCTTGTGGAGGTCTTGGAGCCATATACCACACAGTGACAGAAACATGATATGGACAAGCGTATTCCCAAATTTGTATCCATGTGTTGAATTCTAAATGAATTATGGAATGACTTTTCATGTGTAGGGTGTGTGTGTGTATGCCATGCATGAGAGGCAGAGAGAGTGAAAGAAAATAATGGATAATGCATTTAAAATTTCTGCTGTTTTTTTGACTCTGTAGGAACTGCAAAAAAGAATTCATTTATCCAATACGTACTGTGATATCCCAAATGTGAAAGTGTGTGTGTGTATGTGTGTGCATGTATGTAACGTGAACGAATTTGCTTCAGGTAAAGTACTGGTGAGTCATTAAATCCCATGAGACACTTTAAAACTTGATTATTCCTCATTGAGATTACTTAGTGAGTCTGTTCAATATTAGGATTTCATAGACACACCTTACAGCAAGGTAACAAATTTAGACTTTAATACTTCACCTGCTCTCTCAAGAAGCCTCTATCTTTAGCTTGCATTTGGTCTGGGCCACTCAGTGTCCAGTGCTAGTGATTTTCCTGGGCTGATTTCATGGGATGGCCCTTCCTTAAGCCCTGAACAACACCCCAAATTCAGTGGCCGAGTGTGTGCTCGGGAGCGCAGGTTGCATGCAGCAGCTCTTGCATTGCTGACAGTATTTGCAGGTTTTACTGTAGCTGTTTAGGAGCTATTGATAAGCAGAGGGACCTTTAGGAGTCACAGCAGTGCTTAGTGGAGACTTGTGGTGTTTTTCCTGCTCGTTACAGCAGCCGGTAGAGCCAGAGGTGAGTGTCACATTAAAATAAGTAACAATGTCCACACGAGATAATTGAGAAGGTGATGTCGTGTGCACTTGGTAGCATAGGTGTAGAGTAAGAGCAGAATCTTTAAGCAAGAGCTGTTTCTGCAGCTCATGAATTGTAATGAGTAGAGCTATCTGAGTTTTTACTGTTAAATTCACCTGAGTATTACAAAAGAATTTCTTTCTGTTTTTTTTCTCATAGGAAAGAACAATATTCTTGTCTTTTTGAAGGAGGAATGCTTACTCCCTTGTTGCACGAAGTTTAAATGTTTTAGGTTTGAACAAACTTTAAAATAGCACAGCAGAAAACACAGAGTTGCTATTAACCCTTCTAAGCCTGTGGTTGCAGCCATCAAACTGTGGAGACAGCCTTACTTGTCACCACACAGGCTACACTGGGCACCCTTTCCAAGCGAGGGCTTAGGGGGCCTTTGCCAGATGAGGATCTGAATATCTGCAGATCAGCTGTCTCCCCCAGATCTGCCTGTAAAGACATTTTGTGTAAAGACATTTTTAAAATGGATGCTTGCTTATGTATATTAACTCCTATGATATTCCTTCTAGGCTCCCTAAGGACATTATTTGCCTGCTCACATTTCCTAGAATTGCTTTTTCGCAATATACATTTTCTTCAAATTTGACTGATACGTATGAATAGTAAGGCCTTTAGTGGTGATCATCTGCTGTTTTACAAAGGACTTGACAAGCTTGTTAAAAGAGACTTATTTTCAAGTGCTAGAAACTTATGTAGAAATGTCCCAGTGTTTATTAGAGAGCATCACTGAAAAATGTCAACTGGTTTTGTTCAGTTTGGGTTTGTTTTCCTGGGGAAAACATTCATACTACTCCTTTTAAAAAGTATAATTAAAATTTGCATAATCGTACTAAAAGTGCAGATATTTTAACATGATGGATTTTTGTAATGCTAATACAGTAATAGGCATCTTGGCAAATTGTTTCCATGTGGGGGAATCCCATGAGCTTGGAAGAATTAAGTAAAAACCTTCACAACAAATACATAAAATTTTGTGAATAATTATTCAGAAGAGAAATTTTAGCCTTTTTGTTTGTGGTCATGTGGAAGAACAGCTGTTAATTGATTCACTTTGAATTCAGAGAATATCTTTCATAATTTTTTATTATAGGAATACATTCAGTAATGTCATTGTGTGTGAACAGTGACTTGCGAAAGTTTTCCCTTTTCCTCCTGTTGTCCATCCCAAAGTCTTTGCCTGGAGCAGGACTGCTGTAACAGCTGGAGCCCAGGAAATCTCTTGGGTGTTTGAGATATAGCTGTGTCATGGTCTTCCATCAGCCTTTTAAGGGATATTAAGTAGCTTATAATTTCTTATGCTGATTCTTTGAATATTGTCCTCTTGCACCCCCAACAGAATGTATTTTTTAATAGTAATGCAGCTGGGGAATCAGTGGAACCAGATTGCACATGATGGTTAGTGAGCAGGTACGGTGCAAACTTCACTACAGGTGTCTGATGAGTAGAGATTGTCATTGTAAAAATTATATTGTCATTATAAAACTGCATAATAGCCATCATGTTGTTGGTAATTCCACTGCATAGGCCAGATAGATAGATTTGAGCAGAAATTGTGAGGCAGGAAAGGACTCTAGATCAATCCACTGCATTTCCTGGCCACTATAGCAGGTAAAACAATACAATTTACTTGGGGAATTCGCTCACTTGCACCCATCTTCATTTTAAGTGTGAATTGGTAAGACCTTCACTTTCAAACCTATAGTAAACCTAATTTATTGTGAAATGTTATTTAATTTAACCTTAATTACTTGTGGAAATTACTTGTGTTTGATTAAAATGAAAACATGACGTGATTCTTAAGAATTCAAAAGATGCTTTGATTTGCACTTGCTGCTTGTAGGATATGCATGCTGTAATGCCTAGCCCTGTGGTATGATGTAGTAAACTGGAGATTTTATTACTGCAGTTATTGTGTAAAAATGCAAGGTGTCAGTGGAGCCAGTCCTGCTTCTGGGGTTGTGGTGAATGATTCTGCATCATTTAATTATACCAGAACTGAATGTGAATTCCTGCTAGTGTCCATTTTCTTTTTGGGTTTCATTATTTTCCTTCGGATGCTCACATTAAAATGTTCTTTGGATCCCCAAACATGAAGGTGTGATTAACAAAGTTGAATAACATCTCTCTATCTCTATATTTTTTTAATGCAGTCATACTTTAAAATGGCCTTGCTACCCAATTGCCTGTTAGATTTTGCAGGAACTGAGAATCGGTGTGTAGGAGGTATTTATTTTTACTGAATAAATAGGGAGAAATTAAATATTAAATACACAATGAAATGTGCAGCTTCCTAATTATCACCTGTCAAATTTTCATGATTCCACCAACTGTTTACCTAGGCTCTCCTGTGCATTTAGAGACGGTTGCCAGCTAGTTACTCCCTCGTCCACCCATACCTCCCTCCACAATTGCACATTTTCCTGGCATTTTTCAGCGATTTTGGGCCCGACTCCTCTGTTTTGCTCATTGACTTCCTTTAACTTCAAGTAAAACCTGCTCTTTCAGGGCTTCTTGCAGACCTCTCCTCTAATTTCTGTCAGGGAAAATGGTTGCAATCAAGCAACAAGCAAATCCACTTTGGAAAATCCCAGGCTTCTGCAAGGAATATTCAAAGGGACTTCTGCTATGTCTTATTCATAATTATTGCAGTTCTTTGGAAAGATGATTGCACTTCTTTTGGAAGAGATTTTCTGGGAAACAGCAGGATGAAGTGTGGCCAGGAAATTTAACTGTTTGGCAAAGAGAAGGTCTGCAGAGCCAGATACGCCAGGTCTAAAGGGGCAGAGGAGATTTTAGTCACTGAAAGGAAATATTTATTTAGTAAACTCTGAAATCTCATTCCTGGATGTTTTTGGAGCCGCTTTCTGTTTGCCCTTCCCTACTGGTCTCTTAAAACTGCATTAGGATTTTGAAAAATCTGGGTCTGCTTTGTTTTATGTATTCCTAGCATTTGTTCTGTTTAGTGTTGCTATTGGTGGGAATATAATGTGTTTTGGAAAACCACCGAACCTTGAACTCGGACTCGAGAGGAGGAAAAGTCATTCTCAAGTGTCCTGCTTTGAAAAATCTGTTAGCTGCTTAGCCTGTCCCCCACACTCCCTCACTGACGAGGGATCGGAATTTATTTTCTTTTTAAAAATATTTACAGCTAAGATATGCACTGGGCTTTACCCAAACCACCGGAAGGAAGCTGTGAGGGACTGCGTGTTTCTTTTCTGTGTGTTTGTGTGGGAAGCTCCCCTAAGTAGGTTGTGCCACGCGAAAAGCCTAGGTGGAAACCTTAATTAAGCTCGTGCTACAGAGCTTTCTGTCCCTTTGGTGGCTATAGCGGGTTTATGAGTTGGCTGGAGCTTTTGAGAATGTAATTGTTTTTTCAGCTCGAGCAGCAGGCTCATGCTTTTAGATCCAGGCGCTTCTGGCTCAAATCCTGCAGCTATCAGTCCATTTTTACAAAACTACTGATGTGTTTTAATTGAAAATCCATCCGTTTCATGTAATTCAGCCCTAGAAATGTGGATTCGGTTGGGCTTTGCTGTTGTCACGAAGTCATGGGCAGGTCTGGTTTTGGATTTTGAGGCTAGAAATGTGTCCTTGCAGAGCACCTTGTTCTCTTGTGCTTTATGTGTCTGTCCTGGTGGAAGCCAGAGGTCAGTGCTGGAGCTGGGGCCTAGCACTAACCAATGCCCTTACACAGTGAGAAAGGGAGAGTAAATTTGCCCAAATGATGGGCTTATTAGAGAAATTTCATTTCTGAGAATGGTGTATTCTTTACCGTCCTGAGACCAGGCCAGCTCCATTCCTTACCAAGTTTCAACCATGTAGGCCACTAAACTTCAGGAGCATTTAGTTATGCAGACAGTGCACAGGCTCCGTAGCCAGACATGAATTCGAAGTGGAAACATTGTTTCTTATAATTAGTAACATGACTGATTTGCAGTGTATTTTCTCTTTTTAGTTTAGCCTTTGGAGTTGCTTACATCAAAATACGGCTGTTTCTTATCAACGTATGCTAGCCCAGAGAGTCTGGAGTAGTTTTGATTTGTAGGAAAATGCTGCTGCTGCTTGTGTTTTTCTACTTGATGATTTGTCTGTGTAACAAGACATTAAAACTTCTTTTTTAAAAAACTTTTTGTTTTTTTCATGCCTTGCAGATATCCGTGGAGACACAGATCAGCTGCACATTGGCACATTTTTCTACTTGATGATTTGTCTGTGTAGCAAGACATTAAACCTTCTTTTTTTAAAAACTTTTTTATTTTTTTCATGCCATACAGATATCTGTGGAGACACAGATCAGCCGCATGTTGACACGAATATGCATCTCACATCTCCCCTTACAGGTAAGGGTAACAGATAGAGTGTTCCTGTTGGTTGTGCTTTGGTCACTTGTGGGCTCATAGGTGTTCTTCTACCTACAGCCATCGTTGCAGGAAGTTCTGCAACTCTCCCTGCTAAAGGTCCTTGTTATATCTCAGATATACAACTTGTATTTTTTTTTAATGCAAGAAAAGGCAAAATGGGAGAATGACAGACAAAAGAAAAAAAACTGAAGGCACTGTCTTCAAAGGTTTATACAATGCTGAGTTATAGATCAGGTGCTGTGCTATCCCCAGTGCTCTGAGCACTTGAGATAGTGGCATCTGGGGCAAGTTATTTGTTGGGACAGGACAGCATGTGAAACTTTGAAGTTAGTAATAAGCAAAATGAAGCAGCTGGAATCTGGCAGAGGAAGAAACAAGCCAAGCATGTCCACCCTTGCTGTTGAGGGAATAAGAGTATTGTATTAAAGGTTTTTTTTTTTTTTTTTTTACAGATGCTTGGAAGCTTATTCATACTTTAGAAGTTAGCTGCTTTATCTTTTACATTGGATTATGAGAGAGGAGAGGGAGGGTTGCTAGGGGTGATGGTTGTTTTTAAATTTTAGGAAGTAATCCATTGGTAATTATAGTAATTATGGTGCTTTTATACTGAAACAATAACCTGGGCCATGATCCTGCAAACCTCTCCCTATTTATTGAGGCACATATGTCTTCAGAGATAGCTCATTTCACCAACAAGGTTATGGTTCTGGTTTATCTCTTGATAGATTAAAAATAGAGGTTTTACTTAATGTACAAACACTGGCTTAAAGAAGTTAAAGCACATGTTTTCTATTTGGCTTAAAAATCAGACTTGTTTAGTCTTTTTATTTTGCCAAATAGAACAAAAATAAAAAAGAAAGGTTTAGACATTTTTCTTTGTTCTTATTGTTGCCATATGGTATTAGTAACCAAACCTCCCTTCAGTGTGTTTAATTCCTTTTCCATTTGGCACACATTTGCAATACACTTGTATATAACATACTCTCTGTGTGACGGTACCTCTCGGAGAAAAACTCTTTTCACAGGTCACCGGATGGTTGACACACCATTAATTTTTATGTTGCTATTAAACAAAGATCTGGAAATTTAGTACTGTACATGAATTTGTTATAGATTGCCAAGCACAGGAAAAATTCCTAATCTGAAATCTGACCTTTTCCATCAGCAGGTCGCCAAGATGTTTTCAGTCATTGTTGAGTTTCTACCAGTCAAGGACCCTTATGCACTTATTAAGGGTGTCAGTTTTCACAGTTTATATGAACGTATTCTATTAGAGGGTGACTATGAATTTGGAGAAATGGAGGTCGGCTGAGGTCGCAAGTTGCATTTATTGGATTTTAACAAGGAGAAATTTTATAAATACAGCTAAGTAGATGATGGCAAAATTGTTCTGAGTACTTCCAGAACTTCTAAAGAAGGGGAAAAAAAAAGCTGAGAAGACTACCCATCTCCCTGCTCAGCTCTGCTTTATGGAATGAGGGAATTTTCTACTTTGTTTTGGTTATAAGCATCATTGAGTATTTGCAGCTGAGAAGTTTAATCTTTAAGGGGAAAATCACTTGGTGTTGGAAGTAAAATGGAATATCAAATTTGTAAAGGAGGAGCTGGGCAAGGACTATACAAACACTGTCAGGATGAACAGCCAGAGTCAGATACAAACATCAGTAAATACAGAAAATATGCATGCTTTATAGCATATATGTGAGCATGAGTACAAGCATCTCAACCTATGTGCTTGTGTTTGTGCATGTGTTCCCATAGGCATCTCTGGATGTATAGATGAATATATCTGAAAATGTATGCCCTGTATACCTGCCAAGGATTAGATTAAGCAAGAGGTGATAATGGTAGGGCAGATGTGAGAGTAACTTAATAGCTGCATCTTTGGGCCTGGGTAGAGTTCCAGGACTAGGAACCTCCTGTCCTGGAAACTTGCAGTCATGAAGCAAAATCTCCTGTGGAGCTGAAATAGGATATCCATAAATTTTTACAGTTAAAATGCTGAAAATCTAGGTTTTATGTTTTCTTTGTGCTTCTAACAAAGTCGAAGACTTCAGACTCCATTTTAAGTGTCTACGCTGGATACTTTTTAAGTTGATTTTTAAGGGTAATTGGATAATCCATTGCCAGGTAACTTTTCTATAGAGCAGGTAGATGGAATTATTCTGTTGATTTCTTTCTGCTTTTCGCATTTTATATCCAACAGACAATTGAACTGTAGCTTGTCTGTGAAATTAATATTAGAGTAAGTGTTAGGAGGAATGTAGACTGGTATGCTATGGTCTTTCAGCACCCCGCATTCAAATACTTGGGAAGTTAGTAGAGACCTTTGGGATAAGGAAACATTCCTTTTTTTTTTTTTTTTTCCTTTTCTTTTTTTAAACCTGAAAACAGCTGTTGAAACAATGACATCATGGAGTGTGGCAGGACTGTGGAAATTATTAACAAAGTAAAGCTTCGATAGCATCAAGCTACATATAGTGCCAATGAGTATGCAATGGTTTGCTTTGGTGTCAAGGGTGATTTACAGAGTTTCCTTGGGCATTACATGTTCATATCTTCACTGTGTGTCAGCTTCACTTCCAACCAAATAAATGTATATGTTATTCTTCTGTTCCCATTCTGAGTAACCTATTTTAATCCTGCAGACGTGGTTACAGACTAAGTTTATGGGAGCACTTCTGGAAAAACAAAACGCACATGTTGTTTGCACATCTTTGGGATGTTACCATAAATGTGCTTTTGAATAATGTTCAGAAGACGCAGAATTTCTCGTGTGTGCTGATGGTGCGTGAGATTTGCCAACGCAAACTTGGGCAGCTGTGCGTGGTGGAGGGGCTTTGGTGGGGAGTGGAGAAGGCTGTACAAATAGTGAGGAGAGGCCAGTGAAACTGTAGCCCTCGAATCCTGCAAAACGTATGTGTTGATTCCCTGGGGACACAAAAATTGTCCCTGTGCTCTTCCTATTTCTACAGAGCTCTGCCTTCCCGAGACGCGAGAGGCTTAGCTGGCACAAGTTGCTCCGTGTACTGGATTTACTGTCTTTGGCCTCATTTATTTTTGACTTCCCAGGCAGTTGGCAGCTGTCTTTGCATGACAAACACTGTATGAAATTTTATATTAGCAGATGTCTTTTTGTTGTTTTAATTAGTCACTTGAAGTGTGCTTTGCTACAAGTCAGATGAAAGCGGGTTACTACTATGGTGACATAGTAGATAATTAACCGGGGTAAAAGAAAACCTACTCTTTTTTTCCATTGAGAAACTAGGGTTTTAATTACCAAGGCAGCTGGGCTCTGCGTAGACTTGTCCCCAGGAGAGTCCCCACAGCCCCTCAGAAGGCTGAGATGGCAAGAACGGAGAACGTCGAGGTGCCACCTTGGACTTGGTGGAAGATGAATGTGGTTTGTAAAGTTCTGCAAGCTGCATCTCCTGTGGGGAGCCTTGATGCATTTTCTCTGGTGTTTGTTGCAGAATGGAAGAAGGGATATGAACTACAAGAATTAGCAACACCCTGTCACCTCTCAGGGAAGCAAGCTGGAGAAACAGCCCTATAATAGGAAAGAGCTAAAGCAACTTCTGCCTTGGGTTTTGGGCAGCTGGATCACTGATAGGGTGCATTTCTCTGCAACACATATAGCCAATAGCTTCAATTGCATTGATTTGGTTTTTTATAATTGTATGTAGATACATGTGGTACAGGAACTTTAATGTTTGCTAAGGATTTTAGTGGAAAAAGACGTGCACATTTGGATGGAATTTAGAAAAACTGTTAGTGTCTGCAATATCTCATTTCTTTTCCATGGAAAACATCCGTACATGTTTGAAACAGTTTTATGCTTATTAGACATGATAAATATATATGTGCGTGTGTATGCACGTGTGGTGTGTTTGCATGTAAATGGTTATGTTATATATTCTCAGATATTTGTCCCTTTCTTGTCTGATAAAGAGGACTGTGGAGGATAAAAGAGCAGCCTCCGAGCTGTGCCTCTAAGATATTGCCACATGCTGATTTTGGACAGCAAGGGCGTCCGTGACTTTATGTTTCCAGAAAGTGGCACAGTGTGAAGATGAATCACATAAGGTTAAATGATGTAAGTAGTGGACTGCAAATAATGTGTTTTATTCTGTTTTTATTTTAGGAAGGGATGATGTCCTGCATTTAAATTCACCTCTTTCTGCAGCAAAGGTGTCAGTGAAGCTGCCTGCCATGAATATGGATAACCAGACTAGAAGCATCAGCAGTATACACGGGGATTCAGATTCTTCAGGGGCAGATACATTTTAAAGCTTATGGCTTCATATGATAGTTGCTGTCTGAAGATTTTATCACTAGTATATTTTGTATGCTTAGTATGATAGTCTGGGTGTTTCATGAAAATATCCATCTTTCCATACTGCTTATTTTCTCCTTTTTTTTTTCAAATAACTTTGATATAATTATGATTGTAAATTTAGGCAATTATTCTATTTGTGAATATATAAAATATTTTTAAACAAATAAATACACCATCAGAATTATTGCAAACTTAAGTCAATAAAGGTGAAGTCTATTTATTGTATGTACAAATTAATATGGAAGTGACCTCTTAAAATGCATGGTAAAATTTTCCTCCCTGTTGGAGAAAAAAAAATTGGCTCAGCATAGTGTCAATACTGTCAAAATGGAGAGCCAAAAAGAAAATATATTTGAAACCAGGATTTGCAAGAAAATTGTTCTTTTAAAATACTTTCAGAGCTTGTTCATCTTTAGAAGACTGCTAGCACAATAGGACAGTAGTTCAAAATTGTATGTAGAAAAGACCATCAGGGTTTGTATTGTTGTAAGACACATTTGTTTTTGTAATGATTACAAGAATTTGTCAGCGTTTTGATGTTTGTTTCCCTAAAGATGTTTCCCATCTTGAAACATGTCTCAGTGAGAGGTTGTAGGCATAAAGTTATTTGCTTGCATTTGCTTTATGTAAATCCCTCCTTCTCATGAGAAGGATTTAACTGCTGCAGTCTCAGCCCTCGGAAGCACAGAAATACCATGGTAATAATGGTAATAATTTAGCATCAAGAGTGTCCAAACACACCGTTACTGCTCTCCAAAGAACTGCTTAGTTCTTTCATTGCTTGAATCAGGTTGATGTGGTCTTTTCAAGAAGGGCACACTCAACTTTTGCTCTGTTCCTCATCCAGTCCAACTTCTCATGGGATATCTCTGGAAAATCCGAGACCGTGTGGCACTTTCAAAGACAGATAGCTCAAAGTCATCTCTCAAATGCTGAGAAAAATATAGTCCTTTTTGGTTGACTTCTACTTTGTTATCATGAAACTGTTTGCCACAGCTTCACTGTGTCACCTAATGAGAGGCACTTTGTTGTTTCAGATACTCCTAACTGTGAACCGTTTCCATTACTCTTATTTTATGGAGCCTGCGGTGATTTCATTACTCCTTAATAGAGAAAGATTAGAAACTCCCCTGGCTTTTATTTTGGTCTCATTGACTACAAGGTTCAGATGATTTGTCTGCAGAATCTACAAGGATAAATGGAACAAGAGAGAGCTTGAACTATTCAAGGTCAGTAATATCCACAGAATTCAATTTTATAAACAGTCTCTTTAGCACATTATAGAGTTGTATTCTTGTCTGTTCTGGCAGACATGTAGAAAGTAGATTAGTGTGTGTGTAGGGGGATAAAAATGTGACAGGCTTCATGTAGAGCACAACATCACTTAAGGTGCAGATGAGGCAGCATTAATGAGAGTTGGTTTTGAACATACAATTTTATGAGCAATTTCTCTAGTTTAAAGCTATAGATGTTCTCTGCTGCTGGTGGCTTGTCACCGTCTATCTGCTTGGTTGTGCTGATGCAGCTCTCTGTGGAATGGTACTGTAAATCAAGTTATTGACATGGTTAATGGTTTAAATAGCAACCTTTTTCTGGTCAAATGGAGATATCTGGGTTTTTTTTTTTAACCTGCATCAGTTTGCTACATCATAGCATTAAAGAGATGCACTGGAACAACTGACAGGAGAATGAAATGCAGTTGGGAGAACAAGACCTTCTTAAACTAGCTGTGCTGCAAGAGGAAACCTTCCTGAAACTAAGTTCTGAGGGCTTTGTGAATCTGCTAGTTTTTTTGTGGTGCTAATCTATAATTTAGGTCCTCTTTGTTGCAGTGCAAATAGCAAATGAGCTGTGCTGCTCTTGTGCCCAGAGCTGTAGGCCCAGATCAGAGCTGTGCTTTGCTAAACAGAGTATAGCAACAGAATTGAGGATGTTTCTGCTCCAGCCAGCTGACAAAGTAAGTCGAAGACATGAGACAACAGATGGATATGCAGACAAGGAGAGAGGAGAAGGAAGCAATGAGACAATCCTGGACAGTGGGAGAGGTTGTCTTGTTGTACTGGGAAAATATCTGCATCAAGTTTTACTTTCAGCAATACTGAGATCAACACATGTTTCTCTAATTCACTTTTTGGAAACAAATGCATTTAGCTTGAAGATTTTGTCATTGTCACTGACTGACTCCTACAGAAATGAGCTGAGCTTTTAAGCAAATAGATCAGAAAATGCCTAGTCAAGACTGTTTTCAAAACCCCCTATAGAGGGATGCAGTTTGACACAGGTTTATGCTGTCCTCCAACTTGACGTGACCGGTAGGTCTTTTTGGAAGCATTTGGAAGCTTGGCAGTGTGGTTCAAAGATGTGATGCTGGTAGGGATTACACTGTGCCCATGGGATGTGCTACGTGATAAGTAGACCTCTATAATTCTGCCACCTTGTGCATAGATCGTATTGCAAGCAAGTATTTCTAATCCTAGGAACAAGTTAAAGCATCACAGAATGCTCAAGGTTGGAAGGGACCTCTAGAGATCATCTAGTCCAACCCCCCTGCACACACAGGGTCACCTAGAGCACGTGGCACAGGACTGCAGCCAAGTGGGTTTTGAAGATCTCCAGAGAAGGAGACTCTACAACCTCTCTGGGCAGCCTGTTCCAGTGCTCTGTCACCCTCACTGGGAAGAAATTTTTCCTTAAGTTCCTGCAGAACTTTTGGTGCTTCAGTTTGTGGCCATTACCTCTAGTTCTGTCAGTGGCCACCAGAAAAAGAGACCAGCACCATCCTCTGCACTCCCTCCCTTGAGGTATTTATATACACTGATTAGATCCCCTCTCAGCCTTCTCTTCTCCAGGCTGAACAGGCCCAGCTCCCTCAGCCTCTCCTCACAGGGCAGATGTTCCAGGCCCCTGATCATCCTTGT
>NW_010581178.1:25792-57965 GCF_000705375.1 Tinamus guttatus | reverse complement strand
TGGCATTTTGAAGAATATAAAGCAGAAGGTACCTGGGAAATATTTTATGACAATCTCTTTCTTATATTGCAGACCCCACACTGATGGCAACTTTGGGTTGTAGAATGGACATTTCAGCATGCACTTTGTTAGTCCTCCTCAGTAATTACACTGGTTGATGACCATCCTGGCTTTGAAAATATTACAAGGAAAAAAAGGAGCAGGCAAAGAGGGGTCTGGTTGATGAGACAGTAGACAAAAGTCTTGAACTGGCTGTTGGCTTTCTTTAAGAAATTTCAGCCCTTTTGACTTCAGTGGGGAGTCAGATCAGAGTTGTTTCAAGAGATCTGGGAGCAGATAAATGTGGGCCAATGTGACAACTGGAGCCTGCAGCCAGGAGGAGCAGAGCAGGGCAGTACTAAGAAGACATATAGTTTAATTTTCAGGTGCTGGGCAGTGTTCATCTCAGTTAAGTGGGTTTGAGCTTGTCCAGCCTGGGCTCAGCCCGGTAGCTCACATGTGAGAGCCACACAAGGCCCTGGAACATCCAAGGAATGCACCTGGAGCTAATAGATGTGATAGGACTCAGAGGACCCAGTGCCTTCTGCAGCTGGGGGCACCTCAGATAGTACTAAACACCTCTCTGTGGTGCACCAAATGGAACCCTCAGTGCCCCTCAGTGCTATGCAGGGCAATGGTTACATCCCAGTCATGAAGCCTAGGATGTATCAAATCACCTTTGGTGAGAGTCTTTCTCCCTGATTACAGAGGGAGCCTTGTTTGCCCAATACAGATGTCAAGTGCTACTTGTGTCATGCAATGGCATGAAGACATGAATGGCAAAGACATGAATGGGATGATATAGAACTAGGGGAAACCACACTCTCCTCAAGCAGCAGCTTGGAGGTTAGGGGATATTTTAGGGTCTATCAGTTGGCAGCTGACACCTATGTTTAATCATCTAATTCAAGTCCTCTGTGGCTATCTACTTGCATGCCTCCATTGACTGGATCTTCACTGACTGCACTCTGTACAGCTGTAGGCACCAACACGCTTGTGGATATCCAGACTTCAGTTTCCATTAGCCAACATGGGACAACCAAGGACCGCCTCTCTGTTACTGAGTGTCTTCTTGAAGAAAGCACGGGGCCATAACTACACTGGTCCAGGCAGCTTCCTTGAAGATTGATGAGCAGCTTAACGTTAGTTTTCTCACTGCTGAGCTTGCAATGAAGATTTGTAGGCTGTTTCCTTCTCAAATCCTTGCAACCTATCTTTTATCCTCTAATCTGGATGATAAAGTTGACAGAGTCTGTATAAATTATAGTCTTTGGAGTATTAATTGCCTGTTTCTAAAAGATTAGTTACGGAATCTCTCTTACATGCACAGATCAGTATTAATGAGACACAGTATTATTTAACAATATCTCTTCCTGAGTCATCAACTCTGGCACTGGATAAAAACAGGGCAGTAACTACTGAGTATAGAAATGTGAACAAGTAACAGCAGAGCAAGGTTTGGTGCAAACCGTGGTGTTGCCTGCTGATCAGAGCTGTCTAGGTAGGGGTTCAGAATCCATAGCAGATGTGGGGGCAATTGAAGACTGATTGATCTATGTGCCAAGGTTTTGCTGTCCATGTTAGCAATCCTTCTGCTGCAAGAAGTGTCCCATCCTCTTTCTCAGTGTCATTCCTGCCTTCTTGCTTGTACTGACTTTGACATTTTGGCAGCTGTCCAGTGTCATCTGGCTAACCCCCATGAAAGAACTATCTTAGCTCTCAGCTGGCTCATTATATTTTCGCTCTGTAAAAATAAATAATAATAATATAAATCTTTTTTATTTTAGTTTTAGTTTCCCTCCCCTACCCACCTTCCCCAAAGCCTGAAGGGATTCCTCAGCACAGCTCTGAAACCAACCAATTACATAAGCACACAGTTAGATTTGAGCACCCACCTAGTTCTACTGACTTCTGAAGCCACCTGAAGTGTTGAAAGAGGTTCTGAGCTGTGAGGAGCCTTCAGATGCATCTGATAATTACAAATATGTTAAGAAGCAGTTTTATTAATGATCCAATGATATCAATGATAATGATATATCCTTTGTTATAGTGCCAGAGGGAGAGCAAATTTCTCTGTTGTATTTATACTCAAGAGTGATTTCAGCAGATTTGTCAGAGACCTAAACTTGTTATTATTTCAAAAAGACTTACTAAATCAGAATCCTCCTTAAAAATATATACATTTCTAAAATCCCTCCTCGAAATACAAGAATTATTACTCTATTCTAAATTTTCAAAACCCTGGGACAGTTTCATTGCTAATTCATGTTTTACTTTTCCACTTCCGCCCTCCAATGCCTTTAAAGGTTTTTGTTTTCCTCCTACTGCGGTTCATCAATGTCACTTAATTTTTGCTGTTCAAATGTTTACAACTCATGCAACTTCCTTCTGTAACCAGGAAAGAGACAAGCACCTCCAGAGGACAGTTCATCACTTCTGTTTTGGGCAGAACTGTCTTCTGTAGCAAGGAGAGACAGGCATCTCCAGAGAACAAATAACTTAGTCAATGCATCTAAAGTTGAAAAAAACTGAAGTTAGAGAAATTCCATCACACATCTAAAGTTGAGATTTAAAAAAAAAGAAAAAAGAAAGAAACAACAACAACAACAACAAAAACTTAGTTCACTTAACTTGCTCTTACAACTAGCTATTTCTGTTAATGAATTGCCTGATTGCTTCCTACTCAGTTGACCATTGCATTAGAGATAGCAGAATTCAACTCTTGTGAGTAGTATTGGTCTCCCACTTTGCACACAGGACATTCAAGTCTCCCATGACAACACTTTCCTCCAGGATAAAGATATTTTTCCCTTTAATGGTAAGGGATGCTGTCCATACAGAAGTGCTAACAGGAGAAATCTCTTAAGACCCTTTGTTGAGGTGGTTTCCTACCATCACTCCAAAATTGCTTCAGTTCAGATTGCTTCTCTGCTAGCCATGTTATGTTGTCTTAGTTCATCCCAGGTCCATATATCACTCGCCCTTCTCCATTCACTTTGTTCTTGGATAGTTATTACCTGCTGTATTGGTATCACAGAATTATTCCTAGCAGAAACAGGTTTTTCTTAATTCTCCTCTCTGATTTCCCACCAGGTATAAGATGTTATTCTTTTCCATCACTTTTTTTTCCTCGGACTCCTTATGTTAAGCTCTACAATTTGTTTTCTTAGCATATGGCCAACATGATGGGGATTTGCAGGCAGGTGTTTCCCAGGTCTGAAGGGAGGGCTGCAGAGACAAGTGCTCTTTTAGAGAAGCCTTGCTTCAGGGTAGGGTTCATCTCCAGTGCATTGCCCTCAAAGCAATAAACAGCTTCAAGGACAGAGCAACCTCTGAGACAGATACCTGAGAGCCCCAGGTGTAGAAGGACTCTGACTTGATAGTCTACCTTGGTTTCATGGGCATCATTCACTAAATTAATCCAGTCTTCCTCCTACCATCAGCAGTCCACTCACCTTGGCATGTCTTATTCCACTTCTGCACCTTATTTTTCCGTATCAGACTTAGGCTATTTAGCCACCGACATATGCAGAGAAGCACTCTGTGAGTTTTCAGAAGGAGGCACCAAGTTGTAACTTCAGGCATCTTGAAATACCTGGCACTAAAGCAGCAACCACTTACTAGAAGCAAAGACAGATGCTTTGCTAAATGAAATGATTCCCTGATAATGTAATTCCCAAGGTAGAGAGGGGAGGAGAGCAGTGACAGGATAAGAGATTTTGATTGTCTCCCTTTTCCAGCAGGAAGCAAGCAGAAGAAGTAATTGTTAATTGCTGCTAATTGTTAATTGCTGCCTCTCCCATCTGCAAAGCTTTCATTAGGACCCCCATGAAAGATTAGAAGAGCTTGAATGAGTACACAGCTATCCAGCTCTGCAACTTGTCTTTTTTTTTTTTTTTTTTTTTTTTGGGGGGAAAAAACAGTTTTCCTTTGGATATTAACTATGTATTAAAAAAAAAAAAAAAAAGATATTTGAGGCATTCAGTTCTACCATGCTGTTTCTGACCTATACAAGAGCAGCACATCATTGTGCAATGTCAGATCAGATGTCCATATCAGATGTGCCGATTTTTTTTTTTTTGCTATTTTTCGTGATTTTTTTTAATCAGCATGGCTGGTGTTATGAGGGATTTTTTTTCCCCCCATAGGAGTGTACACTTCATGATTTTCTTGGATGAAAAGGATTCTGGCAGCAGCATGAGAACACGACTCAAGAAATGTGGCTTCAGACCTGTTTCTGCCATGGTCCTGCTCCCAGCTATGAGAAAAGCAGCCTCAAAGGCTTTCACAAGCTACGTGGTGCTGACCTGATCTGTGGAAGCCTCTATACCTGGCACAGAAAATCGTACGTGATTATTAGAGTTTTGTTGTCCCTCCTGCATAGATGTCTCAAGAGCTTCCCCCAGATGGGGGACACTTGGTCAGATGAATTTGCTACATCTGCCTGTATCAAATTGGAAGGTGATGATAGATGGGCAAAAACTTTTCCGTTGTTTCTGTCCCCACAACAGCAGGTACTTGTGAAATAAATCTACTAAGACTACTGCATTTAGAACAAGTGTTTCGCCACAACAGCAGGTACTTGTGAAATAAACTAAGACTACTGGATTTAGAACAAGTGTTTCAATTAAGGCTGGAAGATGGAACTGACAAATCCCCTTTTAAACACCTACATTAATTACCGTAGAAGAATATTACAGTGTGTCCCTCTGTTGACAAGCTTTGAGTGCCTTCCTTTCAAGCCTCTTCCTTCATCCAGACCTTATTAATTTATTCAAATTTAATCAAAGATGGAGGCACTGGACTGTCCGTGGGACTGAGAGACAGCAGGTCTGTGCTGTACTTCAGGAGCTGCCTTGCCTCCTGCCAGTCACTGCATCTTTTTCACATATCTCTCCATCTCCCTATCTGTAAAATGTGCAAAATATTGGTTACTGTACTTAAAAGTCTTGTGATTTGTATGATTGGGAATAACTAAATATTATGACATACGAAAGCAGGGGGTATAGATATATCATAGACTTCACACTTGCATTTCACACTCTGTATTAATGTGGCACTCCATGGTGACATGATATTTACCCAAGACTTACAGGGAGCAGACTTGAAATTTTATTTATCTTTTCCAGGCTAAAAACTGTTAGGTTCAGTGTTTATCCACACTGCGAAGGGAAGGTGATCAAATGAATGATAATGATAGGTTTCTAGTCATAAGAATAGCCTTTCCAATCTTGAACTCCCGCAAAATATGCCTTAGGAGATTTTTCTGACATTAGGATAGTGAGATCACCTTATTAAACAGTGAGGAGATTGACAGATCACAAATACAAACAAACAAATAAAACACAGAGTAATTGCCAGAGATTGTACTATAATCCGGCAGTCTGAGAATTATAAATTGCAGTGTTTCCCCTTGACTCAATGAAATATGCAAAGGAATAACTGCATAATAGAGTCGACTGAAATCCCTAGGTAGTGAGAGTTAGCAAGATACTCTATTCTGGTTGTTTATTTCTTGGTTAATAATAAATCCACCCAATTATTCTAACAGTGAAGGATGGAAAAAATATCTCTGAAGTTCAAGTGTTGCACAAAGCTGCTCTATCAAACATGCAGATGTAATGATGGTCTGGTAGTTTCTCATCTTGCTGAATTCTTACTGCAGTACAGCAAGTCAGTGGGCCTGAACTGCTGCAGCTGCCGTCAGCATTCACTTGCCATCATGGGTTTTCTTGGAGATCCATCAAACTTGACTTTCTCTCCAGCAGAAGTCATCTGAACCGATGGGAAGGGCTGTTTCCTGAACCAAGCTCACCAGCTTGCGACCAGAAAGAAACTTTCTTGCATATTTGGCAGCAATATGAACTGATATCAGGCTCAGTAATGTTTTTTCCTTTGGTAAGAGAACCACAGCATAAAAGATTATCTTGCCCTTTTGGGTCTGCAAAATACTTCCTTAAAGTCGATCTTCAAATGACAACTGTGATGTTTCTGCAGTATGCAAACCTTTGCTAGATAAACTGCAGCACCAAACTTGCTAAACAGATAACTACCTCCAAAATGTGATCAAATGAGGTATGACTTTCACTTGAGAGATTCTTTTTCCATCACTTTTGGTTCTGTTTCGGTGCCTAAATTGCGCTCTGAGCAATGGATTGCTGCAGTTTCAAAACAGAAAGAAAACTCAGGCCTAAATTGCGCTCTGAGCAATGGATTTCAAAACACAGAAAGAAAACTCAACCACAACTTTTCATATGTCCTGATTCAGGAGAACGCTTCAGCGTTTGTTTAAACTAAGTGTATGCCATATACTTAAGGACCTACAGAAATTAACAACGTATTTATGTCCCCTGTAATTAGAGATGACTTGAATCATGGTTCAGTGCAGACCAGCACTGGAAAATAACCGAACATGTCACCCCTTATTTCAATGGTAGAACCAACTCCAACAGCGGGAAAACCCACAGAAAGACAAGCAGATTGTTGATTCCTAGGGTTATTCAGGAATATCCTGCATTAGGCAGGGAGGTACTGGAAGGAATATCCAGAGTCTTGAATGAAGAAGCAATGCTGTGGGCAGGCAATTTTTACATCAGACCGTTTTATTCGATTTCCCTCCAGTTAGCATGGAACTGGAGAGAAATAACGCTTGAGCTGCAAGGAAAGGTGATATTGGGTGCTCAAAGTTAACCCATCTGGAAGAAAAGTAGGTTTTCTGAGTTCAGATCTAATCCAGGTTAAGGGAATCTACAATGAGGCTTTGCCCCATACAATTACAAGATGCCTTCTTGTCTTGGGCTGTTTTCATCAGAGGCAGACTTCAAGCTCATATATCTGGTTTTGTTATTAAAAGTTTCCAATGAAAAAACTCCTGTTTTCTAATGGTTCTGTCTCTAACTCTCCCAAATACAAATACTTTGAACAGAAAATCCTTCTCATGTGTCTTCCCTTCTAACAACTAAACCAATCTTTCTTGCACTGCTTGGGCTTTTAAGATTTCAGTAGTGGTTTGGGAGTGAGTTTATCAACTTACTTTTCTCTCTCTACAATCTATATCTCCCTGTTAAATGCGACACGGTTATCCCTAGATCAACAACCTAGAACAAATATAATCCTGTAGTGACAAGACCGTGCTCTTTTGCGCGAGTGGTCAATCCCTTACAGCTACACGTGCCTAATGGATCTATCTCTTTCATTAGCTCCAGTCTTCTAATAAACATTGCCTTCGCCAAATGAGGGATGTGTTATGCTGGCCTTCCTCTGCCTTTTTTTTTTTTTCTACTCCCTTCCCAGCCTTGTCAGCAGCATGTTAATTTATGTAATCAATTCATAGTACTTTTTAATGAACAGCTTTGAGGTCGCTAGAATCATCTGCTAGTGAAGAGGCTGGCTGGTTTTTCTCTGACTGTTCCATTTTCTGGAGCTGGGCAGTGTCAGCTGACGTAATTTCTTTAGAAACACTCCTGGGAGATGCTTGCAAAGTAGCTATACAGCCTCTGCCCCCTCTATATTTGATGGAAAACAAAGTAGAACAATAATAATACTTAGCTTTTGCCATGCTTAACATCATGAAAATGCTCCCCAAGCGATAACTAATTTTTGCAGTTTGCCAAAATGATGAGTAATTACTCTGTTTATTCAGATTAGAGTCAGTAATAAAGATAGTAAGTCTTAAATTTCCTAGATCTTGTAACTGAGGGGTACCTTCATGCTCAGGACAACTAGTGTTAGGCCCAGATTCTCAATGGTGCTTACGTACCTAACTCCTTTAGGGAACTATGAGCATCAGGGCCTCAATTTCAGAATACACAAAACTCAGAAATCATCATGGACTTGCAAATATTGGGAATGCGTTCAAACATATCATGAGGCTTCCATTTTCAGGAATGTGGTCCTAATGGAGGACAGAGCACACAGAAGCTGTTACTGGCAATTTGCAGTTAATGCACTTATTTTTGTTTTTTGATCTTGACTGACATCAGTTGCTACATCTCTTCTTGCTCTCCAAGCCCTCTTTTGAGCCTTGACCGCCTGGTGATGGACGGGGTGGTGCACAGCTGAGCTCTGCTCTCCTGCACAGTGTATAGCTGATCCAGTAGAGGAAAGGGGGAATTGAAAGAGGAAAATGCTTGCAGAATTCCCGCCCTGATACAAAATACAGACCATACACCAAGGGATGCAAATTGATGCAGGCCTCTTGAATGAGATGCTTGAATGCATGCTCAGACATTCTACCAAGACTTGTGTAGATGCAACCACAATGTGCAGCAAGAAGGCAGACTTTCATTTCAGCCTCACTGACTACGGCCACCAGAAATGAGTGCTGCTTTAATTACTCAATAACTTTCAAATACAAACAGTTTTACTGTGCTTTGTAATATTTATTCAAGGGTTTCAGACTCCACAGTGAGCTCTGAAGCAGGGTGCCCTCTGGCTGCACCATTTCAGTAACGACTCTGGCATTTCTGACAGAGACTAATAGCCGAAATTGTTATCAATGTTTTTGGCAAAATACTGCAAGCTAGAAATTGGATTTTTCCCCCTGCCTCCTCCTTCACTAGTTAATGAGCTACTTCTTCAAGGTGCCAATGGTAGAGCTGCAAAGTGAGATGGGCAATTTATTTTCTGGGCTTGAGGCCCTCAAACACAGTAACATACAGTTATTTATTTTATATATATATTTTTAAATGCATCATTTGCCTAAAATTACATGATGCTTTACAGTTATAGCAGGAAGACAAGTCTCCTTATCCTGGGAACCTGTAGGATGAGATGTTGATGAGAGGCTAGACAGCAGATCAAGCATGAGACTGGGGCATGCACACAGCCCAGGTGTGTGAGGACTGATTTTTGTCATGCAGCCACTTTCAGACTTTAAAAAGTTGGGAATGGATTGGTACTTTTTTCAGATAAGAATATGCGGACTCCTTTAAGATCTCTGGAGAGACATAGCTCTTCAACAGAGTGATTTGTCCTGCTCTAATGCAGATGTCTAAAGTCAGGGAGATGAATAATGCTCTAATTGCCTCTGTCTCTCCTCCAATGTGTAAGCAGGGACAAGAGCTGCTAGGCTGGACAGAGGTGTTTACAGTAGCTAGCTAGAGGTAGGTGAAACATACCACATCATTGATTTTTATGGATATAGAGATGACAGTTTTCCCAAGAAATGTTTTTTGAAGAGACTTAGAATCCTTGTGGAAAGAAGGATGGGATTTATGTATTAAAACATAACAGCATCTCACAGCACTTACAGAAGAATGAAATCTTCTGGACCAGCATCTAGAATCCAGATGAAATCCTAAAATACCCCTTACAGCCAATGGAGAAGATAATGAATACCGTTGGTGGAGATGATGGTGCAACTCACATTACCTGATGTAGGCATCTACCTTAGCATGGGAGGATTCACACTCTAACCTCCAGCCACTGCAGGGGAAGCTGATGGCCACTTGGGATTTGTATAGATGTAGACTGTCTCTAAAGGCTCTTTTATTCTGTACTTTAACTCCTTGAGCTAATACCAAAGAAGTTTACTCACCTGTAATATCTCATAGCACCATAGTTACTCATAGCATTGAAAAAAAAGCCTTTTCTCTGCTGCTAAAGAACCTCAAGGGGTTAACAATGCATAGTGATGATTTTTCAAGACTTTTCTTTCATACATGGTTTGTTTGCCATGATTTAGAAGAGGAGACAGAAAAGCAGTGGTCAGCTTCTTCCCATGCAGGCATCAGGGCTGAGGAGAGACAAGAGGCGAGTGGTGCTTGGTGGCAAGTTATTGCCAGAGTTGAAATTTAAAGACTTTTTATTTTATCCTCCATCTAAATTAGTTACTGCAAAGAGATTTCCCTTGTGGAAAATTAATTTCCATATTTATTTCCTACCTGACACTTTATTATTCTTTTATTGAGTGGAATGTACACCTGCTTTCCTAGCAGGTTTTCGTTCAGAGCTTGATATAAGCTATCTCCATTGCTTGGGTTTATAAACTCACTCCAGTAGCTTGTTACTGTTGTCCACCCAGATGGATGGAAAAAAATAAAGATGATCCCTGTGTTCAGTTTAACTTAAGCCAAAATGAAAAAAAATTTGGAATTTCTTTCAAAGACAATTCTAGATTGTCAGAAGTGATTCTTTCAAAGTGTCTTATCTACGTGGGATGATTTGTCCCAATAGAAAAGCTAGATTGAGGCATCCTTCATAAATGGGGGGACAGATCAGTGTGAATATGATCAGATGTTGGAGACATATCTCTACTACCGGTCTTTGCATGAAAGGACCTGAGCTTAGTTCTTGGGAGAAGCCGTCACTCACCATACATTAGTTATGTGTCTGTTTTCTCTCCCATTTTCATCTCTCAGTTTTATAAAAAATATTCAAATGTACATTGAGAGGGTGGGCAAGTTGAGACCGGGTCTTTTGGTCAGTGACTTTTAGGTGCCAAGGGTCTCTCAGGAGATAGTTCTCCACCACCTGGCTCTGCCTGGTGGGGACACCTGGGTACCACTGAAGCACAGGACTTGCATGGTGGCCTGAGACCCATGGCTTTGGGCGACTGTTTTATCAAGCATCCAACATCACTTTTGCATTTGTTCTTGCTGAGCAAATTAACATGAACTATTTCAAGTGCACAAGGTGGCTCCAAGAAGAGAAATCAAAGCTTACCTCCTTTTCTGGTTAGGCTACTCCACTGAGGGAGGATGAGATGTAAGGTGAGATACGGATCAGGGAAACCCAAACCATGTCTACATCCTCAGTTCTGGATTATGAGAAAGTAATTGCCATCATGTTTGCTTTGCAGTGGACTCTGGAGTGAAACCATTTCTCAGCTGAAATGGTTCAGCAAGTTCCCTTGTCACAAGGAATTCTTGATTCTAATATCTTGCTTTGCTTCTCCTGTTATCTCTCAGGAGCTCATGTAGGCAGCATGTCTTTCCCAAGGAATTTAGCGTTAGACTTCAAGAAACATGGTGTCTACCTCTGTCTATTACTGTCTTTTTTGGGCAAATCATTTTTACATATACACTCGTCTGCTCTTTCTAATATTTATAGTGAAGTAAACACTTGGAAGTCTAAGAAAGGAGAAATAGTGCTATATTCCCATTGTTAAAACTTAAGTGGTTTAAATTTCATACAGTAAGCCAAAAGCAATACACTTTCCTAGCACTGCAGCACTAGTTGTTTATTTGAATTTTAGTAACTCTGCTGCTTTTGTTTCCTTTATTCAAAATAGGGTCATTTTTAAAAGATTCATCATACAAAATAACATGGCATGTGAACAACTCTTTGGGCCCTTTTCCTCAAAATAAGGCAAAATGCTAAATATTAGGAAAAATATACTGAGATGCAAAGAAAATACAAGTACGTATAGGGACGTAGTGAAGAAAGATTTAGTGAGAGCTAAATGGACCTTTTTCCCAGAATGGTTGTATACACGACAATATACTATCACAGAGAGTATTAGGGAGTCTTTTGCATTAAGAATGTGATATGTTTTTGTAATGGAAATATAAGATTTTCTTCTGATGTTTTGGAGACTGGAATGTGTTTTCCTCCTTCCTGAGCTGATTATTTTTCTTACTTTGGCATCTTATTTGTATTGTTTCTGCTTACACAATTTTATTGCAACATCTGGCTGCAAAATAAAAATGTAGCCTACAGGAAAACTTGCAATTGTGTTCCTTACAGTGCATCAGTCAGACAATAAAATAGCCATCAGTAGAAAAATGTTTTTAGAAAAGTTATTATTTGAAAATAGAAACTTTCCTCTAGCTTTACATCCCAATGAACGTGTATGGCCAAGTTTTCAGACGGTGTGAACTGGCTTCAGAATGACTCCACTGATTCATGTGACCTGGAGATCTTGCCTGGAGAACTCTGTTCCTTCCTAGAACTTGCTCTGAGAGCATCTAAAATGTGCCTCTATTGGGTCTGTACCATTCACTTTATTCATCTCTATTCTTTCTCACTCATCCTGTGACCATCTCCTCAGACCACTTCACAGGCTCCTTACCAATGCTTCTGCCCAGATTTAGGCAACTGTGTTTGAAAAGAATAAGAATTTGGGCTTCATTATCCTTCTCTCTAAACTTTAAATAATATTACTGTGAGCTCAGTGAGACAGTTAATAAAGGCATTCCAAGATAATTGGCACAATGTGTTATTATATTAATCTGCTGTAGGCTTACTTAAGACAAAGAACAAAAGCAACAAGGCTACCTTCTTACAAACTGATTGCCTCTGTTATACAAAGAGTACAGTGGATATTGTGGGAAAACCAAAGCACAATTTTGACAAGGGACTTACTAAATGAGATTCCTAGCAGCAAAAGAAGGCAAAAGAAGGAAAGGTCTGCCTGGAGACTCTATTTCTTGAGAAAGACCACAGGAAGAACATCACAGATTAAGAAGAATTGACCTGCGAGAGGGTTAGTTGCAGATGATAAACCCTGCTTTATTTACCTGATGATGCCAGAAATAGACCACATTATAGCATTATCATGCATCGGAATAAAGTATAAACATACAGAACAACTGGAGATTGGGCAAGACACCATAAATTGTCTCCAATGGCACTTGCTACCCTGGATTGAGTCACTAAATGTTGCTCTGATGGGGGTATCTACATGTGTGCTGAGTGCCTGGGACCCCGTCATAGTCAGAAGATACCCAGTCACTGCAGTCTACGGAGTCTGACAAGTGATTCATCTCACCAAATGAAAGTGTCAGCTTTCTTGCCTTTATTGATCTCTTGGCACTGTTGAGTGTAATGAGAATTTATGTACTCTGCTCACATGGCATTAGCTGTGTTAAGGGGTCTGAATTTTGCTCCTGGTTCTCACAGGCCAAATGTGATTGTTGGGGCAGAAATTTGGTTGACTTTTACAGCTTGAGGGCAGTGTATTAGGAGTTGGGTAGGATTTAAACAAATAGTCTAACCCAGCAGCTTTTTCTTTTTATGGCATTCAAACATATCTTCTTTCTTCTGCTGAATTACAGCTGAATTATGAAACTTCTTGGGCTCATGAAATCTTGAGGGTTTCACAAATAAACTGCAGGCTATCTGCAGTGTGAGATCTGGGCAGAGGTCCACGCCAATGTGTTTTGTCTGTAGGCAACTGTAGCCTGTCCCAATTCATCTTCTCAAAGTTTGATGGCAGCACTTATTTTTTCTGTGTCATGTCACATATTTATGTTCATTATGATCACAGCTGAAATAAATCCATGTAATTCAATTTTATGCCAGTTATTGTCTGCTCATCTGATTCTGATCGTGTAGAGCAGAGTAATTGCATTAATGTCACCAAAGTTACACAAGCCTAATCAGAGGGCTTCTTGATCTGAGATAATCCCTAGATGTGTTTCTTGACCTCCCTAACCTTGCTCACCCTTACACAAAACAGAGAGGATAGATCAACTCTACTGGACTGAAGGTGAAAAAAACTGACCTAAACAATTATTTCTTTCCCAATTCATGGTCTTTTTGAAGGATTTCATTAGGAAAAAAAATGCAGAAGTCTTCAAAGAGGAAACTTCAAGCTTTGGAGCCCCAAGCAATACCTTGTCCAGAAAGAGGTCATGAGACAAGACAAGAGGAGGGAAAATAAATTTTTCTAGATAGGTTTGACACTAGGGAATGAGGGAGGTGTTTCCAAAAAGACCTGCATTATTTCCTCCATAGTATCAAGTCAGTTATCTAACTACAGGTATGCTGTGTAAGTTCGAAATGCATGCAATCACCTTGCCCTGAGCTCCTGCTACTGTTACAGAAAAGCAAATATCTTTCATAGACTATGTTTTATACTGGTCAGCCCCATTTGGGTGTCTCTAGTACCTGGAGGCTTGTACACTTATATTTAGGCAACTGAATAAATTCTTTAGTGTTTAGAACAATTTATTCTTCTTGAAGTTGCAAGCCGCAGTTCCTGGAGCCTGAAGTCATTTTTAATGGACATTGCACCCAGTCTCTATCTGTTCAGCAACTGCAGAAGATTTCATCCCATTTCTCAACTCTTTGAGACCAATACTTTATTTTGGCAATTTTTTATGCTGTAGATCTGGTTGTCTCAGGTTTTTATAATTCACCAGTAACTGCCACAACGTTAGGCTAATGACTGCGCTTTTATGAAAGGACTTACAGGTAGAAAGTACACATTTTTTCAAGGCATCAGCCAGTAAACTGTGTTTTGTAACTGTGAGCAAGCAAATATTTCATGGTGCACACAGATGGACCTCCCTTTTGGACTGATTCATCCTTTCTCAGATTTTCTTCCCTCTCAGTTTTCAGAGGACACACATGTGCTGCAAATGAGCCCTGGTCTTGTATTTGGTGATTTCACACACATGTAACAGAAAAGATCGCTTGTGCCGGCCGGGCTATTATTGTGCTACTGCAATGGAGAACAAAGAAAAATCTGAGCCTTGTCTTGAAAACCCTCCCTCCCCTCTGTGATCTCCTTCTGCACTGTCTGGTTTATCCGACAGTGAGATGTACCAGAGTGAGTCCTTTGAAACCCATAGGACAGACAGTGATGAGAAAATGTGTCTTAGGGATGCTCCTTACCTTTGGATCTCAAGCTTATCTGAGATGTACTTCAAAACATGTTATAGTAAATATGACAAGGAGATGAGCAAGACAAGTTTTATATGCACCCTGTTGAGAACCTTTTATCAGAGCAAATGATGTAGTTTAAGAAAGGTTTACATCCCTGAAGTCTTGTCTGTTTTTTTGTCCAGTTGCATCAAATAAATATCTAATTTGAGTTCAAATTTATTGGAATTAATAGGCTCTAAAGGACATGCAGGCTTTGGTGGTTCTGCCACTATGGCTGCAGGTATCATAGAATCATAGAATCAGGTCGGAAGGGACTTTTGGAGATCATCTAGTCCAACCCCCCTGCACATGCAGGGTGACCTAGGGCACGTGGCACAGGATTGTGTATCAACTGCATTAAGGCTGGAGTATGTAAACAGGAGAGATGGTAATCTAACAACATCCACTCCCTTATGTTAGTCTTCTTTTTCCAGATCTACGCCTCCAAGGACTTATCCTGCGGTTTTATCAGAAGATAGTGACTTGCTTGTCTGTGAAGGTGCCCGTTGTTTTTTAGTGGCCACTAGCTGTATTGATCGAATTTATCTGATCCGGTCTAAAAGTTTTTATATATCAAATGTAGCTGGTATCTCTTTCCATTCAAGGTTTTTCACTCTCAGCTCTCATTTAAGTCAATAGAGAGCAGCAGACATTTTTAGGCAGCAATTCATCTGACTGATTTAAGCAATTACTTTACAACGAGATGAATCATGTTCTAAAAGTGCTTCTTTCCTCCACTGACTCTAAAGGGAGCCTAGATGGTTAGTTCAGAGGTAAATGCTGGAAATACCTTGATTTAGTTGAATGTATCCATTCCAGGCTGATGGGATATTTAAGGTCCTCACCTGAAAACCCTGTCAGATCAATGAACAGATATTTAACTCATTCAACAGTGTGGCAAAGGTAAAAACAAATATGAGACAGTTTTAAAATAAAAGGTTTTGAGAGTATGCACTGTGATTCGATTTTTTCTTTATAAAGTAGCTGGATTGAAGTTGCAAATATTTCAGTGTCAACAACTGATAGATTTCTGCAAGATGTGATTTAGTTTGGCAAAGATTATTGGGCCTGCTACAGTGACAACAGAGTAAAAAAAATACATATATACCTAGAGATACATGTTTAATTCAAAGATTAATACCAAAAGAAAATCTTCTCACAATTAGGTAAACTAACACTGGGTAATTTAATTAACTAGTGGCTATGAATACAGAGCAGTCTTGATTTGAACTATGAAATTCTTGATACTGAGAGGAATACACTGTGGATTTTCAGTGTCACATTTTTCTTAATAAGCCTATGAATTAAGTTCATTGAAACACACCTTCTCCAGAGACTTTTCTGTTCAGTTTTACTGTGGATTTGGATTTTTTCCATTTAAGGCCATTTGAAATCCCAAGTGGTCACCATCAAAGCGACTTTCACTTAAAAGAAAGTTGCTGCCACTTCCCCATTTCCCTGAGAAACCAGCTTACCCAAATCATGGAATTAACTGGGCCAACAGTATTTAATTTCAGACAGTTGGGAAATTGACTGTTACACATCTTTGGTGGCACAAAGTTTTCTCGTATTTTCCAATTTTATAAGGCCTTTTGGAGGCTTCGCAAACTGTTGGGAATACTGTGAGGGAGCACAGTACTTTTTGTTACCTTCTGCTGACTAAATAAAGTACCTAAGAGACTAAGCACAGAGAAAAATCTTGTATTATTATAGATTGGCAAGACAGACAATACATTATAAATTCAATCAGCTCATCACTACCAAAGATCCAAGTAGATACAGAACAGCAAAAAACACTCATGCAAATCACTTTTTATGCCTTTAAATCTGAAATTTATACAGCAAGCTGTCCTCACAATGGTCCCTTCTTCCCCAATAAGAGTAGAATAGCCCAGGAAGAAACAAGAAACTGCATTTCTAAAAATCATGTAGTCACCTGAAAAGGTGCAAAAACTATATGTCAAAACTCCGAGTTCAGGTTGTCACTATGTTAAAAGCATTTCTACTTTGTTTTAGGGAAAGCAAGGTTTAAAGTAAGAATATTCCTTTTCTGTTGCTTTTTAATCTCATGTCATTCTCCAGGAGGCTTCTGGTCCACCAAGGGCTTCAACATTCATTTCATGTATATTCATTTGTCAGGTGCTCCAAGACCCTTGTTATCTGATGAAATTATGTATTGGTCTTGTCCTGCTGTGAAGAGTCATGGGTCATGGCTGTTGGCAGGGAACACGAAAAACACAACTTAAGATTATTCTGTAGCCATAGAAGAAGATCAAGAGGTACCACAAGATGAGCCTGCAGGAGTAGTTCACTCCGCAAATCCCATGCGGTCGCTTACCTGTCTCAGTCAAAACCAGAAAACATTTCTTTAGCTATTCCTGTAGTTCATGCAGTTCTTTGGGCAAGAAAAGAGGCTTTCTTACTTTATAGGAGAGAAGAAATCATCAGCTGAATGCCATTCCTGGTCTTCTTTTTGCTTCTTTCTACTTCTACTTACTTAAAACCTTCTGCTGGCTTCAGTTGTGCGGGGGATTCTAAAGGATGCCGAATCTTCTCTTACAAAGGCAGCAAATTGGACAAATCATTCATAGTCTTGAAAAAGAAGCTATAACCAAACAGGTATCAGTATATCCGTCCACCTGCCTTCCTTCTCCCTGCATTTCCCTCCCTTGTCCCCAAAATGTTATCCATCTAACAAGAATGACGAATGCCTGCAAAGGGGAAAAGCGAACGCATCCCTGCTACAAGATAACAGCCCCGTAGATCATGCTAACTGAGAGCTTCGTGTCCTATGAACATAATGCAGGGCATTACTCAGGCTCAGGGGATGGTGCTGGGGACTCGGCTGAGTGTATTAATGATTCACGCTTACTTTGCCGGAGCATAATGTATAGTAATCATACACAACCAGCGTGCAGCGGTACTTGAGATACATTTATCCAGCTAATAGTTTGACTTAATCTGAAATGTTTCATTGGGTCAGTGACCTATTAATTGTGGGCAGAGCATGGAAGATAATATATATAGTCAATATGCTCCCAAATCACTGTCTCTCCTTCACAGTTACCAGGCAACCTGCTCCAGCTCTACAGAGCATTGCGAATCCTTCCCCTCTGCAAACTTAGCGGTGAAGAGTATGTTGTTCCTGATAGCAGCGGAGGATAGGAGATGAGGCAGAGCTTATTTGAGTTAATGGCTTTTTGCAAACATTAAGCAATACACTCCCGTAATAAACAACTATGCTGGAGCTAATACTCAATAAACAGTGTGCTTTATAAGCAATTAGGGACTCGTGTTGTGGAACAACCATTTCAGTGGAACGCATACCACTACTCTAGCAATGCTTAGCAAGATAAGTGGCTTGTTAAAAGCATCATAATTCTCCTTTAAAAATCAATTAACAGTTTGGTGCTTTTTTTTTTTTTTCATCTGTGGACTGCTGGGTGTCTTATTCAAATGAGGATGAATTCAGGGAGATGCTTCCCAAGCTCTGCTCATTGAAGTCTGTTTAACCTCCAAAAATGCTACTGGGAGAAAACCTGCAACATAATTTTTAAAATAAATAAATAAGCAGAGACAAACCAGTTTGCTGCTTGGTTATTTTCAGCCCAACAGGCAGCCAAACATGCTGAGGGAAGTCGGATGAAAACAGATTCTTTGGGGAAAGGAAAAATCAGAGTACATTATCAAACCACTTCCTCGTGTTTTGTTTCTTTGTAAGTTAAGCCTATTAATAATTTCTTCCTCAAATCATTCTGTGTTAGGTAGCAAAGATTTATTTAGAGAAGTTTCCTTGTGATTTCCATGTAGTCAGGAAATATCCTGAAGATTCAGAATATAACTGTTTCTTCTTCTAATAAGGCCTACTTTATGGCTTCTGGGATCAGTGGGAAAATTCCCATAAACTGAGACCTGAAAGAACAGTCTATCAGGGCAACAAGGACAGAAAATGGTGAAAAGGTGAGAGAAGAGGAACATGCTGGCCAGGACTCTGCTTCGTTGCCCTCAAAAACAGGCAGAGCACTGAAGGACCAGGTGTCCTCCTCTTCAATGTGTGGCATAAAAAACACTTTGCCAAAACAGCATTTTTTCAGCCATTTCTGGTTGCAAAGCTAAAAACCCAGAGCCCTATACTGACTGGGGACACGTATTTTCATTCTCCTTAAATATTCACAGGTTTATTTTTTTTCTGAGGCCAGTTGGAGGCAGCCTTTATTTCTCCCTGAACAGCAGTGTGCTCTCTCTGCCATTGATTTCTTATCAGCCCTTTATAAATGCCTTCTTTCTTCCCTCCCTGATTAATTATTAGACTATTAAATCAAATGCTCAGTCTATGAGTTTGTAAATCAAAACATAACCTCCACCTCCATCTGCCCCTCCTAGAGCTCTGGGCTGTGGGAAGTAGTGGGAGGTTTTGATGGAAGAAAATGAGCGTTCCTGCACACTAGTAACACCACTCAGCAAACGGGTACAAGCACCAGGAACAGATTTTGGATGATGGCAAAGAAAGATGACTGGGCTTCAGTGCTGGATTTCCACTCACACTTACAGCACACACCCAGCACGCATTCGATTAGTCTTGGATAACCAACACAGTTCATATATCTGTATCTGCATCTGTATCTGGAGAGCACAAAAAGAATTCTAAAGAATTTATTCCTCACAGAGTACCTCACACATAAAAATAGAAAGAGTAGCACTGCTGAAAGTATGCCTGTTCTCACACACCCAAGCCTATGTATACAGCTTAAAGATCAGCTTGCACAGCTAACTAATACAAGAGTGAGTAAGAAATCTGACTCTTACCCATATATATACATACATATATATATATATAACAGCAGATATCGCAAAAAAAGAAAAAAAAAAGGGAAAAAAAAGACAGTTTCCTCTCCATTTCTTCTGATTGCTTTTTTCTTCCTTTGCCTTTTCTTCAAATCACTTTCGAATGCATTTATTGCCAGGTAGGAGAGGAACTCATAGTATTTCCTAGACCAAATAACCCTGAATAGTCAGAATACTAAAACTGAACCAAATATGACCAAAATATTATAATGCTGAACTGAAGAGCACATGTTCTTGCTATCTACTGCCTGGCTCCTGTGTACTATGAATCTTTGATTGGTGCTTTTGTTTCAGCTGAGAGAGAGAAAGAAATGTCACAAAAGCAATATAAAATGGACAGATGTAATACTTCTTAGAACATTCTCATATAAAAATCAGCATACATATTTTATCTGTGCTATAGAGGCTAAACCAAGTTTCAGGATCACTGCACTTTCACTTCGGGCAGGCCAGATTCTGTTCAAGAGGAATAAAAATGCTTGTTAGGGCCTTATGAGTGAAGAAAAAAGACTTCCATTAGCTTCAGAGAGCTTTGGAGCATACCTTTATTTTGCTGCTGAAGTAGCAAAACAAGAATCAGGCAGGTTAGAGTTTATAAACCTCTTCATAGCAATCACCTATCAAAAATTGCATTTAAGCAACAAAAGAAAAGAACTTTCATAATTTAGCTTGGTGAGAGGTAAGCTGTCACATCTCAGCTTTTTCCTTGCATGGCCTTAGTGACTTTTGAGCCCTGCTTTGTAAGGGCTCAGATCCCCATCTTTCCCCCTCATTGTATTCAGCGAGGGCTTGAAGGGTGAAATGCTGGCCCTGACCACCAGACTTCTGTCATCTCCCATTCACTGCTGCCAAAGAACCTTCCAGAAAGCACTTGAGCTTTTCCTCGGAGAAATGTAATATTGCCAACTGAAGGGTTTTGCTCTGACAAGGCCAGTCTTTTAGAGATCAATGTCATTAAGATGATGAAGATGACTAAAAAGGTTCCCCTGGCCTGTTTGCACTCTATACTTATCTTCAAGGAGGCTTCCAAGACATCTGCTGATGGACTTCTCCATTCTCAACACTGGGACACTTTACTTCTTAGCTAACGGCACTGTCATCTCAGACATTCATGACCCTGTCTAGAAAACTTTCCTTGGTTCCAGGCCTCCTGGCTCTATAGCACCAGAAGAATCACTGGTACTGAAGAGTATCCAGAAATGCGCATCTTTCCTGTATTCCTCACTGGAAGTTGTCTTTTTCTTAACCAAGTCTTACTGTATCAAGGAGCCAAGTACACTGGTGCCCTGTATAAATCCTACAGGTCTCCAAATTCATGATTAAGATGCCAATGAACTCTAGATATCTTCAGAATAAACACTTCTGTCTAAGATAACCTTTTTAGACTTTCTCTGTAATGAATGGAGAGGAATAGGCATTTACAGAGCAAGAATCACCTGACATATTTTGGCTATTATTTTTCAGATGAATTTCATCCTAAAAAAATAAACAATGGTTATCTCAAGGGAGGCACCTCCACTGTAGATATGAAAAGGCTCACTGATTGAGTTTCCCCCTAGAATTTTATAGTGAAAATGAACAGATGCATAATCAAGGAAATAAGATACTGTGAAGTAGCGATGAAGATGTCACTTGGATGATTTGGATTACACAAGACACCTTTTCCAGAAATAGTTTGTTGACATGTTCCTGAAGTTAAGAGTTTTTATATCTCTTGGACATCCTGTTCTAATTAAGCAGAGAGCTGTGACATTCTCAGGAATGACAAGTTGCAAGTCATGTGCAGTTTTGTAAAAACACTTCCTTGATTTTAACAATGAAGGATGTGAATTCTAGTGTGGATGCAACTGATTAGAGACAAAGCTAGCAAAAGGAACAAATATCTCTGTCCAGTCTGATGGCCCATTTAGGAAAATCAAGCTAATTAGGGACAAAGCTAATGGAGTAAGGACAAGGTCCAAAATGACCTACTGATCTCAGTGAGCATCATTTTGGAAGAAATCAGCTCTGGATTCATGTCAGGTAACGCTGCAGTATTTACTAGAATAAGAGGCATAGGATATTAACCCAACAGTAGCAGTTTACTATCTATAAAACTTTCCAGTGCCTCAAAGATAACTAAGAAGAGTGAGCCTAGACTCAATAGACCGAAATTTGCTCATCAGCATCTTCATCCGAAATGTAAAATTCCTAAAGGGTGTAAAAAATGAAGAAGGGTTCAAAACTCTTCTGCTGAAATGAGAGAGAAATACAGTCCCTTGGGTTTGATTTAGATTCTAGAGGATTAAGTTGTGCCCCCTGGAGGCTTCCCTCCCTTCTCTTGACTCCAGGAAAGCAGATGGTGGCTGGGTTTCTAATTTAACACCTCTGTTAACTGTTCAAATTATCCAACTTGCATGTATCTGGGCCCTCACAAAGATTCAGCTCTCTGTTTAAATCACTAATTACCAGCAAAGATGACAGCAAAAGCGTTCCATTCTGCATGTTTGACATAATGTTGTCAACTCTCATGAGTATACTCATGAGCAGAATCATCGTATCCTTTTTTTTTTTTAAGCCTTCAATCATATCATCAGAGCTGCCTTCCCTTTTTGTTTCCTTTCTTGCCTTCTTTCATTCCTTCTCGTTACAGGGAAAAGCTGGAAAATAGGAGCCTAGGGCATTGTGCTGCAAAGAGAAGAGGATAAAATCTGGTGCTTCATTATTTTTAAATCATGGAAATTTTAAGCACCCTGATTTAATTTCAGGAACTGAATGATGGATTCTAGGCTTTCAGTCTTGTAGGTGATAGGACACGCAGAAGCTACTTATGAGAAAATCCCAGGCATGGGGCCTGAAGCTCAGGTGCAAGCCCATGTTGCCTGTAGCATGCTTTATAACATGTTATATTAATATATACTGCTTTGCTAGGTGGTTAAGAAGTAGGCAAATAGAATTGCATCTTTTTCATTCTTTGAACAATCATTGCGACAGTAAAACACATCAAACATGCTGATAAAAAGCTTTGCCACATGCCTCTAATTTTCAGCCAGTAATATATATGAACAGCTCGCGAAGTCTGTTATGATACCTGAAAAGCCTGTGTTAAGCAAAGCTGAAATGAATGATAAACAAAACAGAGCCCATTTTTCTCCAGTTGTGTTTAAGCGCATGGAGGCTGTCAAGGCAAGATGCACATTAGTACTTAACTGTGAATGACTTCAGAGAGCAATTCATGAACCTCCATTAATAACTCCCTGACAGCCTGGCGGTGCCTGTCTTGGCATTTATCTAACAGCAGGCCACTATTATACTGTGACAAGTTTCACTCCTCCAGAGACCTCTAAAATACCTGTAGGATCTGCAAACATTTGAGAAATGAAAAGTGCACCTCTTCTTCCTTCTCCCCTGAGATAAGATCTATTACCATATTTAATTCAGCATGAATATTGCCTTGTTTAGCGTGACAGCTACAACCTGTCTCTACTGTGTATGTGCAGGAATTCACCCCAGTGTTGTTTCAAAATTGTTAGGGTCCTGATTGAAAACTAATGGCACAGACCAGAGAATGGGCCATGATAGAATCTGTATCTTACCTACAGTGGGCCTACAAATGGCACAAGATGTTGCTTGCTCAGTATTTTTCAGTCTTCTGAGGCTGTTCCAGCAGGTCTGAAGCTTTTCCAGGTGGGCTGAGAGCAGCTGCATGTTCCCTAGACGTGAAAAACAAGAGGAAGAGCTCTAAAAGTCTCCTGCTATGCCATAAGGACACACCTTGTACTCCAAAAAGCTCCAGTACTTGAGCACTCTAGATGTAGAACAGTTTTCACCATGTAACCCAGGAACTATGGTTTGTTTCTTGGACAAATCCCAAACACAGTATAGGTGAAGCCTAGGTAATCGTGGTAATCACTTGTTTCCCTCAGGACAAAGAGCCCATCTGCAAAATATATATAAGAAACATAACAGCTTCACAAAGCTTTAATTCAGCTCATGGCTGCAAACTTCTTATAATGACTTGTGACATATGACCTGTATTATCTTCTCTTTTCTTCCCCTGTGCAGGTGGAATATATCTTAAGACAAAAGGGATTTGTCTCAAGCATGAGATGGGACAGAAATATCTCCTATAAATTTGAGAATCCAGAAGGTTATGGATTAGAAAAGAGTAAAAAATGACTGTATGTTTCTTGTTTGTTTGTTTGTTTGTTTTCCAAAGGGAGAAAAGGGGAAACAAGGAAATGCTGATGATTTCTTATGACTTCAATTTCCTTCCAGACTGAGCAACTAATCAGTTTGTAGGTATCTAGAAAAAAAAACCCAGAAAGGAGGAACAACCAAAAAAGATTGATCAAGGACTGTGTGAAAATTTGTTTTATAATAGGATAACAGGCTTGGACATGAGTTAAGTGGCTGACTGATCTGAGTAAATCATTTTGACAGTGCTCACAAGGTGTCCCCACATATGAGGTAGGATAACGTGGTGTAGAAGACATTTTATTACACAACTGAAGAACTACACAAAACATTTTCCAAGGGCAGTTAATACTCATGCATTCTTAGAATGGAAAGAAGTACCAAGCAGATCTATTCCAATATTTCATTGACATTATGTGGAGAGGCTGCAGAATTTCTGTTGCTAGAGAGAAGGAGAAAGGCAAATATTTCTCCTAGTCTCCCTTGGGTAACAGGTTGATTTACATGAAGTCCATTCTAATCTTGAGTATTCATAATTTCCTGGATTCTGCCACTGTTTGATTCTGCCATTAAGCATGGATGGAGGCTCAGAGGAGCTTGTTTTTTAATTCCTTTTAAGAGAGTCATGGGTTGGTTATAGGAATGTGACCAACAATGTACCTCTGTGCAACAGCTGCCATAACCACCAAAAAAGCAGCAACTGACCTATGAGATCACCAATGCATCTTCTTCTGCATATTTTGCTACTCTATAAACGGGCTTGCCCAAATGCAACATGGCGCACATACTACATACCTATTAGAAAATCAAGAAACAGCTGGATACCTCTCCTACCTCAGGTTTTCCTCAACCGGACACATCTTCTTTCTCCTCTTGAACTTCTCTCAGAAGGAGACTCAACTCAATGGTCCTCCAAAACTCATCGTGCTATGTGGCAAGAATCTGACTTCTGGGGAACATGGCAGATGACACGTCCAAGCATGGTTCCTAAGATAATTTTATTAAAGGATAGAAAGGCATTTGGGACCCTTGGCCTACAATGTACAAAGTAATAAGCAATTTCAATTACTCCTAGAGAACTGAAAGCATCAGAAGAAAGTCAGTGATACATGGAGTTACTGCTAAGAGCCCATTGATGGTGAACGGACAGTAGATCCTAGAGATTTATCTTTCCAAGAAGTTCTGACTATATCAGGAGTTTAGATATTGTTTGATGTTAGGTAAATAAAAGGAGAAAGTACTTTCCTCAGGGAGCCAGAAAAAAAATCCAAAGTCTTCAGCCTTTCTTTTTTTCCAGCTATTGTCTCCAGAGTTCATTACAATAAGCAAATGCTCATACATCATTGGTTTAATATGACAACTACGATGCTTAATAAGGCTAGAAGAAACATCACTGTGACTCCATTTGAGCCTCCGAAACAGTCAGTTATTGTGCAGGTTACACCAATTTTTATAGCTCAGGAGATGATTTGAAAATTCTATTCATCTTTCAAGTTGACTAGAACAATTGTGTGTTCTATCTGCATTATCAACTCCATAAAAATTCATTCACAGCCATAAAAATATAAGATTACTAATAATGCAATTCCCACTTTGAATGTGTGTATTTGTGACAGTTTTTTTTAGAATAGAAAAGTAGTTAAGCTGGTACCTCTATTGCCTTACTGTCCAGCATTAGTTTCACTGCAGGATCTAAGTCATCAATTTTAAACATATATAATCATATTTTTACTGAACTGTTTCTATGATGTGATGGGAGAAATCTATCTTTGTACAATGTATGAATTCTGAGTAACTCTATGAAATTGTTGCATATAAAATGCATCACTGTACAGAGAGTAGCTCTGAGCAGACAGGGCTCCTGAAATATGGTTCACACAATCTGAAAGAAATAAAACAAGTAACTAACATAATCTTTGCATCCCTAATAGGCAATAGGCATGCTACACAAATGTGTTTGAGCTAAAAATGTCATTTTTTTGTGTTTTTTTTTTTAATGGTAAAAAGGTTGGGGGATAAGAGGTCATGCTTCTGTTGCAGAAAAACCCTACTGGACTTCAAGGTAGCTGAGAAATGAGATTCAAGGAGAGGCAAAAGAGGGACAAAAGTTGGCTTCAAGGAGAGCCACCACTCCATGGGGGTTCAACTGCTGTATTTTGGAAATATCTTGAACACCGTAAAAGTCTGCCAAAACCCATCTACTCAGAAGAGAGAAAGGGAAATGCATATAGGTGTTGAAAATTGCCTAAATATGGCTGTATCTAGTTTTAGTTGAAATAATAATGAAAGTGTGCACTGGAAGCCTCGGCCAAATATGTGTCTCCCCTGTATGGTTTAAAATCTGGAGCATTTGGGATATGTGTGCCTGTGCAATAGGAATACCTTGAGGGATCACAACTAGCCCTGGGAGCCAAAGGCGCTTGTGACCTCTCTGATTTCCAGATGAGGCTGGGGATACTGGGAAACCAGATCCAGTGCTGGACTGCAACCTGGACCAAGAGAAAGATAAGAGGATATAGATTCATCACGATGAGATGCAAATGCAGCAGCCAGCAGAGTGACAGCGTAATGGATAACTCTAGGGCATAATAATTTTTCATAATCCATTAGTCGGGATATTTGTTTGATGTTCACTAGGCAGAGAACCATGGCACTGCCAGCTCCTTGTGGGCACTTGCTGTCTTCTCCTCAGCACAGTTTGTGCTCCTGAAGCAGAGACAGCTGAAGGAAACATGCTTACATCCCAGAAGTGCTTGGCCAGTGCCATGGGAGAAGCTCACCTTCAGGAATATTCTAAGGAAATGAAGAAATGGAATGGCTGAGATGGGGGCACACACTCTGTTCAGCCAACACAACTGGGGTCAGTAACCTTCAATAATGGGTAAGATAGACAGGTGACATCTAAAAACAGTGTAAGGAACCTTCAAGGCTCCTTGCCATCAAGGGGCTTAATATTGGTCATCAAGAGCCATGTAGCCATGTAAGGCCACCAAAAGCCTTAATGTTGTCCAGAATATGTATGTGGCTACTTGCTTACATAAGTATTACAAGTATGCGGCTACTTGCTTGTGGCTACTCACTTACTTACAGTGCTATCAGTATTTGAGTAATACTTCCCTTTCTCCATCCTTATCTCTGTCCATTCCTTCATGCCAGTTGGTTTTGGTTTCATGATTACAGCAAGCACAGTGCTAGTCAGATGACACACAGATGGTGAAGACAAGGAATTGTTCTTAATTAAGAATCATAAACAGTATGATGTGCTGGTTAAAATGAAGATTTGTTACTGTTCCCTGCTACCAGATCCTGGCATTTTAAAAAGAGTTGTTCTAAATTAGATTGTTATTTTTTGACTGTGCTGATACAATAAATCTTGACTCTGCAAGGTCCTTGAATGGGTACTAAATGGTTTTTTGATTAAGAAGCAAGAAAGGTGCAAAACCAGCCAGGCATGTAAAAGAGGAGAAGACACATCTGTCAGATCTCAGTAGATGACATAAAGCAGACATTCAGCATCAGGCTAGAGCATTTCCACAGGAGTCTCACAGAGATCTCAGCCTGGCCTTGCACTCTTCAGTGTTCCTACAATCTCTGTGAAAGCTATTGGGCCTATCGAGCTCATTCACAGAGACAGTTCTAGATCACTCAGTGCTCCAAAGAAGCAGTGGCTCAAGCTGGCTCAGTAAAATGTTCTTTTCCCAGCTCTGCTGAAGCTGAGAGGTCTTGAAGCACCAGCTGTCCTCTTCTCTCTGCCCTTGCAGCAGAGAGGACAAGACTATTTGAGATGGAAACAGATATTGTACAAAAGTGGGGAGCAGGTATGACAGCAATTGATGGACCTGGATCTGGCTCTAGCACAGACAAATAACATGAAATGTTGTGGGAATCTGCATATATAAACATGACTTTTGGAGCAGAGAAAGCTCTGACGCTTCTCAATAGGAAATACCCTACCTCCAGCTGTGGTGGAAGCTTCCTCAGCAGTAGAGAATGTGGATTTGAATGAGGAGGTGATTTACCCATCCTGCACTTGGGTTACACTTAATTGACTTTCTTCCTTCTTGGCAGGAAGTATCTTGGCTGAGCCCTTTACCTTTTAGTTTTCCGTTCCCATCTACCCCAGCATCCTCCTGCCAATCTGTTCTCCAGCGCTCCTCGCCAAAATATCAGCCCCACAAACACCCTGCTGTGACATGGCCCCCATCTAAGAGGACAGCTCTACAACCTGGGAAGTCAAGTGAGATCTGTTGTATAGTGGAAAAAATCAGTGTGTGTTATCTTCTGTTGAGAGGGTCCTGGAGTTGATGGCCTACTTTGCTAGTCCTTCCTCTTGGGCCAGCACAAAGGTAGAGACAGCAAGGAAAGAAAACAAATCGAAGATTCAGAATGACCTTTCCAATTTAATAAATGCAGGTTCAGATCTGTAAGTTGACCTCAATTTGAAAAATTACAAGACAATTACCCAACTGCCTCTGCCTGTGTCTACGGGACTGCACTTCTATGTCCACATCTTTCTGCACCTTGAAGTCACTACTGAACTGCAGCCTCCATTCCGAGTAAAGCAGTTTCAGAGGAGTTTGGAGAAAGTGGCACACTAAAGCCATGTTTCTTCTTGGCTACTGTTGTTTATGTAGTATTTATTGCTGTCTGTAAAATAGGCTTAAAGATTTGGATCAGCAAATATAAGCACCCTGGCAAAAGGGACCTCAGATAAGATTCTTCATCTGTCAGCTTCCGAGCAGAGACACTTACAGACAAATAATATGAGAAACACTGGATACTGAAAGAGACTCATTTTCCCCATAGGGCATGTCAGGACATGATTATTCTGTCCTATTCCATCAGGCACCTGTAAGACAGTATAACAGAAAACAAAACCAATACATAATCAATTTGAAAGAAAAAAAAATGAGATAAATTTAAATGGGGGAGCTTCAAAACAGCCCATTTTACTAGATTAATTAAGGGCATGCTCAAATGAATGAGCTGTAACAGGTGAAGACAAGGTATCAAGTGCAGTATGCTAGCTGCTCTCCAAAGCAGTCTGTACATGTTTAGCTACAAGATACACTGCTGTAAATGCAAATATAAATGCAAAACTTCTCCCAGTTAATGAAAGGTTTGCATTTTTCCTCCATTTATCTTGTCCTTTAACTGGTCTCCTAAACTGGTGTGGATCAACACCTTGACTTACACCATATCAGCTTTGAGGGATATATATTTGCATCTTGAAGGCACTGCCAGAACCTCCTAGTTACACATATCCCTCCAAAAGGCAGTATGGCAATTAGTAGATTATAAACCAGGACTGGGCTGCAAAGACCTGGGTTCTAGTTTTGCTATAGCACAACCATGATATTGTGTTTTACTGCCTCAATTTCCCTATGTCTGAAATAAAGCTCATGATACTCCTTTCCAATGCGCTGGAGAAATCTGCTAATATAAAAGCACTATAAAAAGACCGGCATGTTTATTATTACTATTACTAATAATGTACCGACAGTGCAATGAATTGAAGTGTGAACAACTTTGGAAAACAGAGACAATACATCTCCCTGCTGTTCCCATTCCTGCAAACCCAAACCATGACATCAGCATCAGGTAACAACCTTTTGCATAGCAGAAGACAATATGTAGGAAACAGGTGAAGAAAAATGACTTGCATTAATATGAATTAAAAATAGTGACAACTGCTGAAAAATGCCTTTGGCTGTGAATTGCTGAGACATGATTTTATCCAGGTCCCATGGCTAGCAGAGCATCCCTTTTTCTCTTCTACCCTCCAGTAATGCTGCTTTCTCATATTCTTAGTTTGCAAAGAAATCTTGACAAAAAAAGCATGGAGGGGGAACTGAGGTCTGTCATGGAGGGGTGAAAGTCGGTATTTTTGGCTTGGCTTCAGCTGAGGAAATCATGTTAATACATCTGGCATAGCAGAAAGAAAAATCAGCATTGATAGGGATGCTTTGCTGGCTAAGAAGCAGGAAACAGCTTTGGAAAAGAAATATGAAGCAATAAGAGATGATTTACTTCCATAGCATTTATTGTTTTAATACATACATACGTCCCATCTATTTTCGTTTGCCAGAGCATGCACAGCACTCATCCCCGTTGGAAGATGACATTGTTGCATTTGTTGGCCTTCTTTCCAATATATCATGAGGAATAGCTGCTCAAACTACAGTGCCCAGGCCCAGATTGAGCGGATGGCGAAAAGCAATCCACTCCCAATGCTAGACCTGATAATGGGAGCTCTCCATCATGCTGCCATTCCACTGCATGGGATACCAGGTTTGCACAGCTCACAGGCGCTCATCGGGAGCAGACTTGTGATCATCATCATAAAGCATGATAAAATAAACGCTTCCCAAATAACTCTTTTCACCTTGTGTTCTCTCATATCCTGGCACTTCCAACGAGTGGCTTTTTTTCTTAGAAAAAGGACAGGAGAAAGAAAAAGATGCAGCATCCGTTATCAGCACTGATGCTGTCAGGTTTTTCATACGAAGTGAACTGCTCGGAGTGGAAAATTGTGTGGGGTCCGGGAACAGGAAGAATGTGAGATACATTTGCTGTGAGAGGTCTTTCATTCAGATGTCTGGCTTGGTACCTACTTAACCAAGGGTTAACTTCACTTTGCCTCTTCTCAGGTAGGTCCAGGGGTGAAGAGAACCCAAATGTGGCAGACAAGGATATGAATGGGGAAGATTTGGGGTCATTGCCCTTCAAGACATAAGGAGTAATTCAAATGGCTGTTTAGGGGACCATGGACTTGGCCCACACCAACTATCTCCAGGCAAGCTGCCTTCACATGAGTGCCAGCACATGAGTGCGTGCACAGACCTCGGTTTATGTCTCACCTGATGTGTGCTATGGAACAAGTACCTGCAAAAAAAAGCACTTCAAGGTGATCTTCTCCAGTGTGAAGGAATAGTTTGCAACTCGCTTTGCTCCACAGTGGGATCTAGGCCATGCCAGGACATTTGAATGTAGAGGAGCCCTGCAGCTGAGAGGATGGATGACATGGGGTAGGAAAGGCTTTGTGTACCTGAAGGGGGATGTCTGCTTCAGGTAGGTAGAGGCAGTAGGGTGAAATGCACGGAAGGGTGTTGGGAATGGGAGCTGGATGAAACTGACAGCCGGACTGTCAGTTATGGATATAGATGAATCTTCTTTAAAATGAAAATTAAAAAGAAGGGGATTCCTATGGATTTTTCTTGGAGCTTTCATTGACTCTTGCAGTCTTCCTAGGATCATAAGCCCTACGAAATAAACCCTTCAAAGGACCTTTGAATCTGATTTGAAGTTAATAACAATTACTCTGGATTAGGATCTTCATGTTTTTGTTACATGATTTTACTTTTTCAGTGGAAACTCTGCCTCTGGAAGAAAAAGTATTACAGGGTATAATGGTGTAACTGTGATTGCTTTATTTTTCTTCAGTCATTTCATTGTCTTTCCCTGGAGGCTTATTTACACACATAACATTTGGAGGGAAGTTCTAAGTTATATCTGTTTCTCTCAGAAACCTTCTCAATAATTTGTCTATAATCATAAAGGCAAGTCATGTAAAGAAGAGAGAAACTAGCTGGAATTAGGAGCATAATATTCTCAGTAGAGGATAAGCTGCTTCCCCCTCTAATGCAGACCGACTCTTCATACGTTTGATGGTCATTTGGGAACACTTTTCATGCTAAGAAGTTTGCCTCATTTGGTTTGAAGCTGGCTGGTTGTCTCCATTTCTCTTGGAGCTCTTCTGGTTGAAGTGCAACATGACCCATGTTGAATATGGTAAGCCTAATCTGCCTGAGTTTGCAGAGAGTCTGAAAGGCTGGGGGGAACACCTTGGGGAATATGGGTGCAGATTCAGATACTTGTGCTGTGGTTTTGATATTGATATTTTTACTACTTCATTGATTAAAAAGTGCAGGAAAATATATCCCATGTTGGGTAACTACACCAGGGTTTTCCAAAAAGAAGAGAAAGGACTTCCTAGGGGTGAAGTAATGACTACCCTTCCGGGCATAACACTTTCTTCAAGATACTTTTTTTTTTTTTTTTAAGAATATACTACTGAGTCTGAATTTTATTCTTAGTTGATCATCTTTGTGAACAATCTAATATGTCTTTGAAGGTATGGTCTGTTTGGTAATAGTGATAGTCATATAAATTTGCCTAGGATTCAGCACACCTTATTATCATCCTATTTAAATGGTGTTGCCACAGAAAATGTCATGTTTATGGCCCCTCTTCTAGCCACACTTCTGTCTTTTCTGGATGCCTGCAAAGCAAGTGTCTCTGGATGAATGTGGACTTGATTTAGCTGCCCATACATAGGCATGTAGGGGTATATAAGGACCTAGGAAAGACCTACATTCTTGTTGACCTGCAGCTGGAGGGATACACCATAATCAAGGTTATATCTACCAGCCTCATGAAGATGTCTTTGTATTGACTCATGATACTTACACAAGCCATTGAAAAGGTATGGATCTGCCTTCAGATCAGGATCTGTTCTAGC
>NW_010581178.1:2904-25741 GCF_000705375.1 Tinamus guttatus | reverse complement strand
GCTCTTTCTCAGCTGTTATCAGCAAACATGATCACCTCCCAAACAATAATACTCTGCAGGGAGTCTCCAATAATGATGCTCTATTCTTTCCTCATGAATTGAAAAGGTTTAATTTGGCTCAGTCTTCTCAGATTGACACAGAAAAGGGATGATTCATCAACAGTTCATTTTTCCATCCAATTTGTTCCTTGTTATTTTTAATGAGCTTTTGAAAGCAAACAAAAACATCAAGAGGAGATGATAATTTTTGCATAAAAACAAAATAAAACAAAACAAGAAGCCCAAGCCCAACATCTGAAAGTTAACATCTTTTAGAAACTAGGAGAATAAATTGAGTGAGAAAAGGCTGAATCATCCTAAAAGGAAATAGAAGGATATTTTCTTCATCTTTCAGAAAAGAAGCAGTCTGCTTGAAATGATTATAGTTACGACTTTGATTTTTTTTTCAATAAAAATATATAATTATATAAATACATTAATTACATGAATTACATCTATAAGAAATAAAATTAAATAATTTTGCTTCACTCCTGCCTATGTCTCTTATAGCTAACACTCATAAACACATTAAACTTGGGCAGTCTGCCAGAAGACACCTCAAGCCTGTTTTGCATGGGTTCTTACTTGCAGCGACAAGCTGGCAGCACCAACGGTTGCACAGAATTCCTTAGAAAAAAATTGTCACAGGCAAAAAAGCTCAGCCTGTCCCAAAATCAATGAAAAAAAAGCTGACACTGCCTGACAACCAAGGAGGCCACCCAATTCTCCAAAAAGTCAGAAGGATTTTTTCCTCCGGATTTACAGAGTTTTGGAAGAAGCAACAGGGATAGAAATACTGATGTTGAAGTAGCTTTCAGATATATATCTCCTAAAATCTAATGATGTAATCAGTTTTTCAGCACTTGTGGAAGAGTTAAATTGAACACATGAAAGTCAAGGCAACCCAAATCAGTAACTTGTGGTTCAATGAGACAAAATGAAGTCTTGAAATCAATGCTACCTTGGTAGGATCTGGCCAACAACTTTGATGATTGAGATAGTTCTTGCTATACTAATACTACGATTCAAGTGTTCACCTATGTTAAATATTGTTATTCAGTGTCGAAGAGCATTTATCCCATATGGAAGCCAAATAAATAGTAATAACTGATTGAATGTAGGAATCTGAAGCCATACTACAATGCATCTAAAACAAACAAACAAAAAAAAATGCAAAATGCCATTCAGTAAACAACAAACAAACAAACAAGAAAAATGCAAAATGCCATTCAGTAAGCCCATCTCATAGATAGAATATAACCAAAAAAATTTTTTTTTGAATTTGATAGGCCAGCTTCAATATCAAAACAAACCACCATATTTATTGTAGATTTATTGAAACTGATTTTACACTCTTGAGAATATGATTCAGAGTGGAATGTGATAGAGATATTCAACAGGGTTTTTCTCATGATGTTAGGATCCAGACAACAAAAGGTATTAGTGAGACTACATGAAACTCATGAGACTTGATGGATGCCCTATTCACTCCTGGAAGGTGCATCGTAATAGCAGTGTAATTACAGACAATTTTGCAGCATCTTATTCTTGTGCCTATTAAAGTGAAATAATAGCTGCTTTAAACTGGCCAGAAAAAGGGGCATATATATTTGTATTTGTCTTTTCAGCAGGTGTCACATCTTGTCTACCTCACTCCAGTCCTTTTCTTTGTGAGAAAAGAGTAATTTGTAGCATCATAACAACACAGAAAATTACTGGCTGAAAGAGCTCTACTATAAATTAGTAGTTGAACCTTAGAAAGCATGTGTGCTTGCACCATCACATGCAGGTTTGCACATATAACTCTCCTCTTTTGTTATTGTTAGCTATTTATTCCACATATGTCATTAGTGAAGCTATAAACTCCATGTGCCCAATCCCACATCGCTTCTCTAGTTCTTATACGTTTCTTGGACCCAATGCCTTATACATTTTTGTCCATTCCTGTTTAATTTTCTATGCCTCTACTTTTAAATCTTCACCTGCCCTTTGGAGAACAGTAAACCAACCAAGATGATGACTCTTTTCTCCCTGTACAGCTGCACAATATTAGGCAGGGTTTTCTATTTTCTGTATCTTTTCTATTAGCTCACACAGAATCTTATTTCATTGGTTTCATAAGTGAATTAAACTAGTTTGACATCTCACAGTTTCTGGGAGAGCAGGAAAGGTGTAAAGAGCAAAGATGATAAGGGGGGTGCATGATGGGGACCTTGTATGCTTTGACTGTACACTTTGTACAATTTCCATTGCCCATCCTATGGAAAAATCCCTAAATAATGCTAGGGAGAAGAGCTGGAGATCAGGATGTAGGTTCTTACCCCTAGGGTACTGTTCTCTCTGACGCATTCTCTTTTTGACCAAAAAAAAAAATCAGGCCCTTTCTGTACAAGAAGAATGGTGGTCATCTTCCACTTAGAAGAGCCTATCACAGTAACTGAGCATTTCTAGGACATGGGGATGGAAAACAAGATTTTGGAACATCATTCTGCAAGGAGAGTTAATCTCCCGTTTCTTGTGTTACTCTGTTTCTTGTGTACAGTAATATTAAAAGTAGGAAATAACTCCAACTCTGTTAGGAAACCAAGAGGCACTTCTTGGGCATCAGAGTCCTGCTTATGGGGCTAAGTGTTCTCAGGAATGATCTACCAGAAACACCTCCCCAGGACCTGGAGACACCTGGTCACTGGTCCCTGCTGTCTTTGCACAGTTCCTTGCTTGGGCAGTGTGAAAAGACACATTAGCTGAAAGAGCACTAAAATCACAGATGGCAGCTCAGGACCCTGTTCCTTGGGATTTTGGGTGTCTTCCTAGTTATGCTGTGGTTGAAAGGGTGTTTCTAGGGTCAGAGTTGCTGCCAAAGCTCCTTTACACCAACTAAGTCCATGTTTGACCAAAATTCAGCTCTGTTTGTTTGAATGAGCAGCACAGAAGCATGTAAATGCACTGGGGTTTTGCTCCCCTCCAAAAAATAACCCCATCCTGGGAAGATTTTCATCTTAATAGGCAATTTATGTCAAGTGACAGGTAGGTCAGCAGCAGAGATGCCTATCTGCCATGTCCTTAGACTTGAACTGGAGAGTAATTTACCCGCGTCTTCCCTGTGCTTGAGATCTTCAGCAGTAATTGCACTTGCAAATAAAAGTCTTCCTACTCTCTCAGCTACAAAATCCACACCGAATATCCCCCGAGCATCATCACTGATGCAGAACAGTTCTTGCCTTCCACCCCAATAACTGCTGAAGGATGTCTGTATTTACAGTTTATGAAGCATCTGGGATTTTGTAAGGATGAGTGACACCATACAAATGTACATTATAATTATTGTCATTCAGGTTGGAATAAGCTTTGAGTTTTTTTTTTTTTTTTTAATATATATATGTGCAGAAGGGATGTTTGGTAAAATAATATGTTTCATCACATAGACGTGTTTGTTAAATGTTTTTATTTTTTCTCCTTTTATTCTTTGTTTTCTGTCACTGGCAAGATACTTATTGCTCTTCCAAACGCTTACATAAACAGTTCATTTTGTTTTGCTGAGAAATCAGCAAAACTTATTTGGTGTGACCAGAATGTGTTTCTTTCAGAAACAGCTTAGCAAAGTATTAAACTGTGTTTTTCTGCTGCCTGATGTGACAAGTAGTTTCAGCCTGTTTCTCTCAAAAGAAGATCTCCTAGGACGAATGTGTTTCCAGTAAGGAACTGTATTGATTTCCCACCCACCAAGCAGTATGGCACGTCATGGGCGTTGCACTATGTTATAATTATGGTGTAATTATAATGAGCAGGAAATCTGGTCAAGGTGCGAGCGATGAATTTCTCTCTGAACCCAAGTTCTCAAAAGACAATCTTCTGAGATAAGAAAAGGAAGTTGAATGTTGACATGACTCAAAACAAAACCTTTCAGCAAACCGAACAGAAAGATTTTGATTTCAGGCATGCTGAAATGTTTCTCTTCAAGCGAAAATGTCAAAAAGAGCATTTGACGTCTGTCGTGTTTTGACCTTTCCAAATTGAATTTCTTTTTCAGCCCCTTGCCCATTCTGAAAAAAAAAAAAAAGTCCCAATGTGAGTCAATAAAAACAAAGAAGAGAAATCTCTACAGAATTTGTCACAGAATGAAAGTTCTTGATTGCACTGAGCTTTTCACAAGTTCACTCTGTGATCCTTATAGCCTTTGCCACTTGGTTCTTCAGGTGCCCCCATGGCAGGTCTGGAGTTGAGCAGACCTCAATGACGCTTGGTAGGTTGGGATGGTACCTGGCCAGGAGTCCTTCATGTCCAAGGATATCATGCATAGGTGAATAACTTTGCTTCCTCCTCTATGCACCTACCTCGCCTACAGAGATGGTCCACTCCAACATGGTATTTTCCTTCTTTTCAGCCCTTTCCTTGCTGCTGTCTCCTGTAATACCCAGTATGTTCTTTGTATATCTAAAACAAAATCAAATAAATGTCTTCTGAGTTACTTTCATCTCAGCAGCTTCATTAATTTTATGTCAGAAGTGTCTTAATAAGGAAACTCTAGTTTGGGTGAGCTCTCAAATGTTTCTTTTCACTCATAAGACAGGAACTAACCATCCGGCACAGCACGATCTTATAACAGGGACAAACGCTGCTGATATTGTCTTATTATTTTATATAGACATTTTTGGAGCATGAATTTCTTCAACTCAAACCTTTCTGTTTTCTCCCTGGTCTGCACATATTGATACATGTCCCTGTATACCTTCACGTAGCCACAAGAAAATGTGTTTTTATAAATCCTTTATAAATAATACATATCAAACATATATGTTCAGGTATATGTGCATTTCCTAAGGGAAAATCTTCTTACCTACCTACCAAGCCTGTACTTCAACAGGGTTGAAACCCACATACTCCAGCATGTAACCCGGCCTTCCAGAACCGGTATCAGGATAAATAGATGCTATATACAATAAATCTATTAAATGTTTCCAGATAGATTTCACCAATATTTTTCAGAAATGACTCAGAATGGAGAGAGATGACTAGTTGAAAAAATTTTGCTTATCTGAAGAGAGCCTTTTCTAGACTGATATTCCCTGTGGTGCCTTGTGCTATGCCATCGCATTCGTGTAACAAACCCAGTAGTGCCAATGGAGCATTTCTTATGAATCAGACATTTTACAACGAGGCTATAACACCAGTTTCTAATAATTGAAGGAGATGTTGCACTAAAATTCACATCCTTCTCCTCACCACTGGTAGATTCCTCTGATTAAGTCTAAGAAAATCTACAGTACCACTAAAAGGCACAGGTACCTTTTCTCATGTGATCTGCAGTTGCATAATGATCACAGCAATTTCCTTTTTAATATCAAACAACACTATAGGACTACAGGGCTAGGAAGGCCTCAGGGACTATGACAATTTACTGGTTTCCACGAACCTGTTACAGGCTTAACATTGGATGGACTCTGCCTTTTAAATACGACTATTCTGATCAATTAACAATATGAAAAAAAATCCAGTTCTATTTCCCCCTACACTCTGGGAAAATATAATATACGAAAGGATTTTATCACTTGCACTTGGCATAATATCATGTACTAGATGTGATATTATGTGATATGTGATATTATGTGAAATGTCCAGGTGGCTTCATCCCTGCTGTCAAAACTATCTGACATCTCCAGCGATGCATTATCAACCAGAAAAGATCCACAAGGAGAACGAATGTTGATTTGACATGAGAACATATTCAAAAGTTTTTGTTAACTTTAATTGGCGTCGCAAAAGTCCAGGTAGTCTAGATGGAACCAATTACATCTTCAGGATTCCACTACTACAATGTATTCCCAGCAAAGTAAGGGGTAGCTTGTAGTCCTATGCGTTCAGAATTAAACTGGAGAATAGAGCTTTTCTTAAGATGTTTCTCTGGGGAAATGGTCTGTGCCTGTAACTCTGTGGAATAGATTCCTTCTTTCTTTGTGCGAAGGCTTGCTGGCCTTTGCAAGTAGAGTGGAAGCTAGACCAGACTGGGACTTCACACACAGGCACCTTGTGTGTTGGGACAGAGAAAGTGGAGAGCTCTGCTCTTGTCTTCCTCTTGAGTGAGACGACCTGGGAGCTGAGATTGAGGTTATGTATGCACAGAAGCAAAAGGGCGACCTTCGTCACTTAAGAATAATCTCCTTTAACTACGTACTTTGAGATGTTTCAAAGATAATTCAACAAAGAGAAATGCAAAGACCTGCACCTGGAGAGCAATAACCCCCAGGTGCCACGAGAGGTTGGGAGCTGAACAACTCACAAACAGATTTGCAGAAAAAGACCTGGAGGTCCTGGTGGACAGCTAGTTGACCATGAGCCAGTAGTACAGTCTTGCAGCAAAGAAGGGGTACATTAGGCATAACACTGCCTCAATCCCTGGTCGAGGGAGGTGATCAGACCCTCTCCTCAGCCCTGGTGGGGGCCACATCTGAAGGCTGTGTCTAGTGCCCCTCTCCTCAGCCCTGGTGGGGCCACAGCTGAAGGCCGTGTGTAGAGGTGGGTTCCCCAGGACAAGAGAGACATGGATTTTCTGAGAAAACTCCAAGAAAAGTCCACAAAGATGATTAACAGGGTGGTGCACCTAACATATAAGGAGAGACTGAGAGTACTGGGACAGTTTAGCCTGGTGAAGGCTCCCAGATGGACCTTAGCAGTGTGTATAAATACCTGATGGGGGGAGTAAAGAAGATAGATACAAACTGATAGGACAAGAAGTAATATGCACAAAATGAAACACAAAGGAAAAAAGATGATACCAAAGAAAACTCTTTTATTGTGAGGATGGTTGACTGTTGGAACAGATTGCCCAGTGAGGTTGTGGAGTCTCTATTCTCGAAGATATTCAGAACCAGACTGGACATGGCTCAGGGCAACCTGCTTTAGCTGTCCCTGCTTTGAATAGGGGTATTGGAATAGATGATCTCCAGATGCCCTTTCCAACCTTCATGATTCTGTGATTATGGGGCGTCTTGAAGTTTGAGCTTATCCCAATGGATCACGTTGTTATCTAAATAGAGCATCTTTTAACATTGTTAAAAACATTCATTCAGAATGCAAGATAGGAAAAAGTCTTTTGAAACATTATCCCTTGGGGGATCCAGAGGAAATGTTTGGCCCTTTAAAATGTTTTATGTGGAGACAGAGCAACACTTAAGGATTCTGTTGCGACCAGCTTTGCTGCGTGTTGCAGTTCTGCTTGCCTTCGTAAGGCATCTGCTCCTGTGTGATTGCATTTTTCTTTTTCAAAAGGGCAGATGGTATTTCTTTCCTGTGTGCATAATTAAAAGAAAACAAAACAAACTCTTCTAAAGATACTAATTAATTCCTTTTCCTAATAGATTGCAGACAGCCTATTAATATTATTCACTCCTGGGACTGACAGTCTGTTAGCAAGAACTTCCTCCTCTTGCTTCTTTTCCTCCTCCCATGGTGACACAGATGAAGTGATCTACCAGTTTCCTTCTGAATATAGTTGCACTGGGGGCAGCTGTTGCAGTCCTATGGTAGGTCTGGCCTTGGAGGGAGACTAATCATCCCCCTCTTCCTCTGTGAAATACCATTCACCTCAGGTCCTCCTCAGTATCTGAGAGGCAGTCATGTCTCTTGGATTGGGTAATAGGCAAGGAATAAGTCAGTCCTTCTTATACACACATTTATATCCAGTTCAGGCTCTAAGGGTTTCTTGAAAAAAAAAGGTGTGACAAAGGAGGAAAAGCTTAATTGTTCTGCTTATTTTATTTATTTATTATAAGTGAGATCAAACATGCCTTTCCATGTCACCAAATGATTGTCAGCCCTATTATAATTACCCAATTAAAGAGGTGATAATGAACCCAGACTTGAAATGCTGGAGGGAGAAAGGAAGGGTGTCATTGGGAACTCAACTTTTGTTTTATCCTAAATCTTTATTGTAAAGGAATCACCTGTCAGGAAGACTGCTGAGGAGTGAGCAGCTCCTCATTGCAGCGCTGTGATCACAGAAACGGTGGGAACAAAAGCAGTAGTGACAGATTCAGGTGAGGCTGCCTCCAGCCGAGGGAACTCACACAGTCCTGAAAGACGATAGGGGCTTTTGGAGGAACCCATCCAGCTTGACAACAAGAAAGTGCAGCCTTATTGGGGGAGTTTAAATGGGAGTTGTGGTTTTCCCAGATATGAACTTCTCTTTATTATAAAAAGTTTGCATTTTCAGGGCTAGACAAAAATTGATCCATGAGCTGTATGTTTACATGTTTCTTCTTAGAAGTTTTCTGAAAAGGACCTGAGGATAGATAGTAAGATGAGTCCTTAGTGCAGCCTAGCAGTCTTCAAGGCTATCAGGTACTGGTCTATACTGGCCCGAGTGTAACCCCACTTACTTGGCGTTACTTAAGACTCAATCTGGAGGACTTCTCTGGTTTTGAGATATCCAACAGAAGAAAGACACTTATAAACCAGAGATGAGCTCAAAAGACCTGAGTTCAGCTGCACATCCGGTCATCTTGATGAGGGGTTAAGGTCATAAATAGCCTTCCAGTACCAGGAGATCACTGGGAAGACAGAAGTAAGGGCTCCTTGGAAAAGCGTGGTGAGTGTAAAATGGATATACCTTGAAACTTGGAGGTTCTGACTGGTTATAAGGATTTTTTTTTTCACTGTGAAGATAATCAAGTATTCAAACAGAGGCTCAGGGAGGTTGTGCAGGCTACATACTTTAATATTTTCAAGGTCCAACTGGATGAAGCCCTGAGTAACCTGATCAGTCCTCATGTTTGACACTTTGGGCAGGAGGTTGGGTGAGATAGGATGGCACAAGGAGTCATGCTATTAGTATCCTGCACAGCAGCCCATATATTACAACTGAAAAGTAGTCATTCCTTCATTTTCCCCTAGCTTGATCCTTCTGAACATCTATTTTTATGCAGACTGTGTACTTCTCGGTGCACTTCATGGTCACAGCTTTTACTTTGCAGTTGACCTTTGGGACTACAAATCCCATCAGTGTTCAGCACTGTTTCAATAAGGAGCATGATGGTGCTGGATTTAAAAGGTCTACATGAATAGCTGGATGAATCAGGACCAAATCTTCCCTTCTGACAGGCAAAGAGGAAAATGTCTTATTAAATTCTTCCAGCTTTTAATGTGTGCAAAAACATATTTCTTTTCATATGATCCTCATTGCTGGATTTCAGTAGAGTTCAAAGATGACAAAATGAAAAAGATCAAATGATAAATCAAAACAAGAGTAACACAAAAGCCTGAGGGATACAGAGCTGACAACAGATGATCACAGAAGAAAGGGATCAAATTCTTACTTATTCCAGAAAAGCCAGCTTTAACTAAGAAATATTTCCTAAATATCTGTGTGAATGGCACCAAAATTACAGACCGATCATTTTTAATGGTTATCCTATCACCAAGATTTCAGTTTATCGGAATTCTAGCCAGTCGGTTCATCATATTCAAAGCTGATTAGTACTAATATACATCTATAAATATTTTAAAATGTGTTAAAGAAGGAAAAGACCCATAACTAACAAATCAATTTCTTATTAGGTTACACCAGAAAATAGAGTGTCCAGAAATGTGTTCAGTTGGTAAATATTAGGTGCATCAATCTTGGTTCCTTCGAACAGTCAATTTTCCTGCGAAGGGAAGACAAATATTAAAAAAAAAAAAAAAGAGAGAGAGAGAGGGAAAAAAACCCCCAAAACTTCAGCAGTGCATAGCAGTGCAATAAGCATAGGAGGCTACCTCTGAATTATTGTTGTTCTAGTGTGGAGTACAGAGTTATCCAATTTTTCATTTCTTTCTCTTTTTTTTTTTTTTTTTTTTTTTTTAGGAGCTGCTGCTCTAGCTCATTATAACAACAACTAGCTTAAAAACGTTAAGAGAAAAAGACAAATCACTCCTGAAATGTGTTTTGAAGAGGGTTAGTTAGCACAAGGAGCCTTGCAACACTCACTGTAGTTATTCGCTAGATGATGGATTGGTTTCAGTTTGTCTCTGCTTTGTAGCAGGATTTTTTCAGTTCTCCTGGGGGCAGTTAGATGAGTATCCTGTATATATTGATATCTTCTCCAGGCAGCCTTGGAAGGGGGCAGGAATAGATATGGGTTGTAGAGGGAGGCAAATTCTCTGTGGGAGCCTGGAGAATATCTTGGGGTCCTCTCCTCCTAAAACCGGTGTCTAAAAGAGAGGAGTTGAAGCATGTCGTGAAAATAGATATTCTTTTTTGTCTTAGAAGGGAATCTCAGATGACTACTTCAGCCAAAACTGTCTGTGCTAGATCCTCAGATAGTGCTCCTTAAATAGTTAACTAGGTCCTGGATCTTGAAGACAGGTTGACACCTTGCAGTTAAGTAAGGCCAGCGATGGTGCCATGTGCTCACTTCTGGAAATATGGGTCATCTCGTCCAGCTATCTTACGCTTTCATTAATCTGGGTTATCATGTTCTCATTTATCACTGGACTTTTATCCATTCCTTTTACAAATACGGTAATGAAGGCCCTGGGTATAGCATGATGGCTCCCTAAGGTCCTCAAAATGCCTCCTCCAAAGTAGGAGTTTAAACTAGAAGGATGGGAAGAAAAAATCCAAGGCAGGCAGCAGTAAAAGGGAAAGGAAGGCAGGACCAATGAATGTGGCACTGTAAAGGGTATGCTTTCACCATGATGCTTATTTCAATATTCACTTTCCCAAACACCCTCTCAAGCTAATAGATGTGGATACTCAACCTGACAAGCACTCTACGGTATATTCATGCTGATGTGGCTTCTTCTCCTTTGGTTGCTTCAGCAAGCTCTCACAGAGGTATCATCTGATGTGAATTCAGCCCAACACCACTACAGAGATTGGAGGTACATGTAAATAGCCCTACTGTGTATTCTTCTTTCACAAAAAAAAGAAAGGAAGAAAAAAGACCTATTTACTTATTTCAGCACTAACCGAAAAGATACATTGGGTTCTTCTTCAGGGATTCCCAAAGAAGATAAAGGAAAAAAATGTGCCTAAAGCACTGTGACCACCAATGGGACGTCATTTCTAATCTTCTTTGTCCTCATTAAAAAGCCCTGATTTTAGTTTATGAGTTTCCTTCTTAATTGTTCAGCTGAGCTTTTGATGTCCCCCCTGTCACTATGGCAGAAACCATCTGGGTACTAGTAAAAATGAATTAGTTAGGTCCAGTTCCACAGGCAAATATAGGCGCAATGGCTCTGAATACATAGGGCTTTGATATTTCTCCTAGCAGGATATGCCCATTTCTAAGTTAGATATCTACATTTTTTGTACTTTGAAAAGAAAGAGTTGGGACCCCAAGGACAGGATTCACACTGGAGATATGCCTATCCAGCCCCCAAAATATTGCTTTTCTGCATTGAAAATCACAGAACATGTGCAAGCACACATGCACACACATTATTGTACACTTATGCAATGCAGTGCATAATTTATTAAAAATATCTCCTTCCAGTAAGGGTTCAGGAAAGGAAAAGCTACTGCTCATCTTTAGTGAAATAAAAGTGTACATTAAAGTTAATCAAGACCATCAGTTAAGAGCAGGTACATCCTACTGTGGTAATGAATTATGTAATATAGTGACATACCCACACTAAGCCGGGGATAAACCCCAGATATTATTTCAGCCATCTCATCTCCCCAACAAAGCTGAATTATCCATCAACAAAGCTGAATTATCCATCTACTCCAGCTTCTACTGCTTTTGTCCAGATGAGTTTTAAAATCCTTACTCTGGGACTGCTAAAAAGCAAAACATCTGCCACAAAAGGATATTTAAGTTATACTACTATCATGCCAGCTTCAGAGGAAAAGTATTGTACAGTTATAGGACCTTTTCTTTGCACATTGGCCCAACCAGTTGCCAGCTTTCTACTCCTTCTTGGACCATCTTCATTACATTAATGGAGAAATAGTGGAGTGAGGGCCCAGCCATGTTCTATACTTAATGCAAATCATTAAAAAAAAAAAAAACTAATTAACTAAGTGTCCTAAAGCATCTAGAATGTGAAAGCTGAGGCTACAGGTTGTCCAAACTGCTTATTGCCCTAACCATAACCACAAACCTCACCAACAACTATCCATCTTGGAGAACATGTCTCAGCCTCTTCTAGAGGTCTCAGCCTTCCCACATCATTGCTTTTCCCAACCTCCACCTGTGCCCCTTCTCCACAGGATGGACCATCTTCCTTTCCATCCTTAGTTGCATAGTAGTGTGCTCTTGTACTTGCTTAGTTGCACAGTAGTGTGTTCCTGTCAGCTTCGAGAAAAGTGATTTCTGCTAATCTGGTGTTGAGCCTGGACATGACATATCAGTCCCCTGGACAACCTTGAGAAGGGTGCTGTGGTTGTAGCTTGGTCATGGGTACATTCAGAGCATTCAGTGCCTGTCTCTAAAACTTCTGATGTGCCATTTTGCTAACAACCGTGCACAAAGAGCAGCCTCCAGGCAGCAGGTAGGGTCTGAATGCTCAGCTGAAGTGTGTTCACAGTTTTATTTTCCTGATATTTCACCCCAGTGTTGGCCTGTATGACAACACAAGAATCACCAGCCCAGATAGGATCAATGTTCTTTCAGGTGCCAGCTGAGATTCCCAGCCTGTCTGCACATATGCGAACTACATTTAATGCAATAACATTGTATTGACTGAGCTTCAGCTGCTGAAATGGATGCTTGGGATCCCCTCCGCCCTTATTCCACCTGTGCTAAAACCTTCACTACTTCAGCTCTCAAGATAATTTAACCACACTGAGAAAGCATCTGCTCTATCCCATTCATTTCCCCCCACTGCAGAGTAAAGCTAGTTTATACGATCCCAGGTTTCCTTCTCTGTCTTCGCTGTTTTATGTTCTTTTTCTCCAGTTGAATCTCATTCATTATTTCCAGCTAATGTTCCTGGCTTTGTCCCCTCCCTTTTCATTTTCGTTGCCCCTACTAGTGCTCTTCTCAGTTTGGTTATTATCAGTACCTGTCATTTTCTTTATTATTAGCAAAGTAGAGGCCAGATTTGCTCTTCTCCACACCTCCACCATCTCTGGGATACCTCCTTTCAACTCCACTCATTGGTGATAAACATCGCCTTTTGTTTACAGCCCCATAGCCATGACAATGCCTCCCTCTGAGTTGATTTGAATGAGTTTTGCTTCAAGAAAGATTTCCCAAGAGATGCTAGGAAGTGCTTCTGTAACTGTGTCACTACAAATAGATGCCTATTCATCCAGACACATACTGTGCTGTAACAACCGTGGGTATTTCATACTGTCTCAAGGGGAAGAGTGTCTGCTGGAGTGAAGCAAGTGGAGCTTGAGATGGGGTTCAGATGGATCTTGGAAACTGTGCACTAATTAGTTAATTGGCTGAAGGACCTTGCATTACATTGACTGGCTTTAGTATATACCAGTCCTAGCTCTGTGAAAAAAAAAAAAAAAAGGCTTTGCAAAACCTTAGGCCTTGTTAATTCTGATTTTGGCTTCATTTATCCCAGCGCTACATTGGCAACAGGCTCACTGAGCTTTCTTTGAACTCCAGAATGTTATTCAAGCATAAAATCAGGAGTGAAGTCTGAATCACATCATTCTTTTTTGCTCTGCTATGACTTCAGTTTGCTTTACCATGAAAGGACAGCATGAATCACTTACTTGAAAAGAGGAAGCACGACTATTCCCTTTTCACACCAAAAAAGCAAACGTATTTAGAAAGGGACAGAGAAATGTGCACACAACCAAGAGATTTGTGACTGGTCCCAGGAATCCAAGTCCCAGCTCACTCTGAAACCGCTTTTTATGTCATATCGCAACACAGTGACTCATCTACTTTGTGGTGAGCTATTCTTCTGGTCAAGCGCATCTCTCCTCAGCTTTGTTTCCTTGCTCCACACAGACAGGATTCCCATAATGAACTTGTCAAGGAAAACAAGACATCTTCAATTTTCTGTTGCTTGAATTGCTTCTACTGCTGTTGAACATTTAGGGAAAAAATGTCTTGGCTTATGAGAAGGTAACAAACTTCGGGCCTTTCTTAGCTTTTGGTGTCTTGAGATGCCTTCTCATAACAAGGGAAGAGGATGGATCTTGTGTACTGTGAAGCAGAATAAATATTACAGTGATAAAGGCATGAAATTAGTTTGGCAGTATGCATCTTTGTGATTCTCTATAGGATTTTCAATTAAGATGAATTAACTTGTTTTCAAACTTAGAATAGATGTGAAGATTCAGTTGGGTAGGAGGGTGGAAAAAGGGACTCCTGCTTAAGGAACAATTCATTCACCTGAAAAAAGTACAGAGCAAATTCTGAAAATTACCTAGGAAATAGAGTGTCTGTATGTAGTGAAAGTGAGAATTTAAACTGATGTCATGGAAATCACAGCAGGAGAATAAGTGATTATTAGAGCCTCTTTTATTTTGCAGATCTACAAATATTGCATCTCCCTATGTACAGTGATAATTTACACCATTATGAAAAAATACAAAAGAGTTTTTTGTGTAATGCCAGAAAAGGTCAGAGAAAACTAAGTACTAATGCTTTCCTGGATATCCTAGTCTCTTTAATTCCATACACAAATTGCCTGTAATATTTAATCAGAATATAGGATGAAGATCATTATGCCTATTTTTTTTAATGGCAAATTTCGGTAATGCCATTCAAACAGTAGCCTTCAAGCCAGAGATTTTATGAACACAATAAACAAAAGATTGGCTCAGAATATTCATTCCTGCAGTAATTAAGTGTCTGACTTTTGAAAGAAGAGTCTTTGAATAGAGACAGATCTTCAACTTGTTGCAAATACAGAGGATCCAGAAGATCCCTTGCAAAACTTCGCTACCCACATTTTTAAAAGTCTTTGGTTGTATAAAGAAGCAGAAGTGTATGAATAGTTTTACAAGATGAGCTGAGGTACCTGATTCCTACAGAAATACATTTGACATTTAGTGCCACTCCCCTTTTGCATTTGCCCACTTTATCCTTCCTAAATAGATTATAATGAGTGATTTTAATATTCCAATCATGCAAATCTTCCCCCAAGATTTCAATAATGCCAACAAGGTCTAATGTATACTCATAAATGAGCAATTCCAATTCCAATTCTTGTTTATTACTCAGACTCCCAGCATTAGAGTATAGGCAATTAAAGAATTTCTTCTCTTCACATCCCCTGGTGCCTTGATTAATTTTGTTCTTGACATCTTAATTTCATGCTAAATGAATGCTCATTCATTCCTCCCTTTCTGCCTTCCCCTTTTCTTGGCTTAACACTCTCCTGACTACTCAGCTTGTCACCTTGAAGACTTGTTTTTCTTCTGTGAAAATGGAGTCCATTGGTATTATACAGTTTTAGCTTCTCACCAAAGTAGGTCCTTGCATTTCTTACAGCCCCAAATCACTTCCTCACTCTACTAACAGCATTTCCCTTTCTAAGTCTTTTGTCCTCTTCTATCTGCTGGGGACAAGACTTCTGTAGAAGATCCACCTGGATGTTCTTCAGTATCCAGGAACTCTTTGTCCCCCTTCAGTCTGTGGCATTGCTCGTAAAAAAGGCATTTTGCCTGGATGCACCACAAGCAGCGGAAAGTCATAGCACCAGGCACATGTTCTACTCTTTCAGTAATATATCATGATGGGTTTTGGAAGAAAATAGCACAAAACTTCCTTGTCTCTGGGAAATTTATTTTCATTCTTTGTAACACAGTATCTTTAACACAGTAAGTAGGATCCATCTTATCAAATGTAGACACCTCAAAGGTAGATTTCTCCATCTCTGTTTTTGAAGTCAACAAGGAGAAATAACTTCTTCCAGGGATAAATTAATCTGAATTAAGACAGATGGAAAATGCTCATTGCTGTATACAGACGAGAATGAACAGATCAGGTATAGATTTCTGTAACTGGGACATTATAAAGCGCTCCTGGGCTCTTTTCTCTGCCATGACACGCTGCTACAAACAACATTTCAAGACTTTGTGCTTGTGCATATAGGATGCTTTGCTCTGAGATAAATTCAGATTTGTAGATATGCATTCATAAAGTGTATTAATTCAGGCACCATATAGAAACACAATCAGGCAGCCCACTCTCTATGGAATATATTCCTATCGCTTTGTGAGCCTGGTATAATGTAGAACTAGAACTTTTAAAGCCCTTCTTCCAACTTTGCAGGTTCTGACTCTTTCTCTGCTTGGCCATTTCAGACATCAAACAATTTAAGATACATTATACACAAAATAGGCCATGTTAAAAATACCCTATATTCCACCACTGGGATGCAATAGGCTCTTCCTGCATTTCCAAGCCAGGCATTCAAGTTCCACTGATTATATCAGTAGATTGAAACTTGTTAAGGGGATGTAGCTATTGCTCTTGAGCTAATAAATCTATGACATGCTGAGACAGTGTAATGACCAACCCATTGAGAAAAGGAGGACTCCCAACAGGACCAGTGGGAAGAGCAATGTGGGACAAACCCTTTATGCTGCCTGGTTGACCAGTGTAATTCACAAGAGCCACAAGAACCAGGTTAAGCGATGAGTTTGCACGTGGAGCAGAGAAGATATACGTGACCTGCTGTCTCCTGTTGAAGCACGTGCTTGTGAGCAGCCGCGGCAGATTAAGTTGCCATCCTGCAGCTGTGATTTACTTTGACCTGATTTAATTTGTGCAGAGGCTGATTAAAAGTGCCCACAAAGTCTGCAGCCATATCTCATCTGAAGGGACATCTAGGTTGCCCTGCATCTATGGTTCCTAGGGCACAGGCCCTTTTTTCATACGGTTGTTTGCTTTAAGGTGGGATTTACGGATTTTTTTTTTCATGTTTGTTTGGCTGGGGTGGAGCAGGCATCCCTGGAACCCTTTCCGAGTAATACACTGATGGAAGTAGAGATTTTAAACTGTTCCAGCTGTGCAGAGAAGAAGGCATGATTATTTGTTCTTTTGCCCTAACCTTTTCTATTTTATCCTAATTTGATGCTCATATTTCTACTGAACTTTTGGCTCTAAGAGGCACAGACTTGCACCTGAGTCCCTCTGGAGGCTTGAGCCAGGCTCAGTTCATGATTTTGCTAGCTCATGTTTCTGGCTCCTGGTGTCAAGCACCACTGTAAAGGGCCAGGAATATCCTCAAGACCTCCATTGCACTTGCCAGAGAGTAATACACTGATGGAAGTAGAGATTTTAAACTGTTCCAGCTGTGCAGAGAAGAAGGCATGATTATTTGTTCTTTTGCCCTAACCTTTTCTATTTTATCCTAATTTGATGCTCATATTTCTACTGAACTTTTGGCTCTAAGAGGCACAGACTTGCACCTGAGTCCCTCTGGAGGCTTGAGCCAGGCTCAGTTCATGATTTTGCTAGCTCATGGTTCTGGCTCCTGGTGTCAAGCACCACTCTAAAGGACCAGGAATATCCTCAAGACCCCCATTGCACTTGCCAGCACCCTCTGGATGTCTCTGATTCCTTTGAGCATTTCAAATGGTGCTGCATGCTCGTGGTTTGGTGGCTAAACACCAACATTTCTCCAGGAAAATAGCTTTCTTGCTAGCTCTTCTCTTTTGGTGTGTGAAAAATAAACTGATCATTCTTTCTTTCTCCTTGAATATCTTGTGTCTTTTTGCTTGTTTGAATGTCTTTAGAGAGAGCACTGATATTCCCAGTGCACTCAGACCCCACAGAGGATCTGATCCGGGCTGGATCTATAAAGCATGAATTTATTACTAAATGCATAATGCAGTCCTGTTACATCTGCATCACTATTCATGGAGGAAAATGCTCCTGGGACCACATACACAACAATACTGCAACAACTGAAGAGAGATGAGCATGGAGGAAACTCAGTGTGGTCAAATGGAGAACATGAGCCTTTTCCAAACTAGTTCCTCTGCAAGTTAAATGCCCTTTGGAAATGTAACAATGAAGGCCACAGAACTGTACCCTGGAAAATCTTTTTTTTTTTTTTTTTAAGTAATTAAACCAAATTGTGCTACATGCTGTTGAATTAGAATATCAGTTAGTGCCTACAATTTGCTATCAGTTTAGCCCAGGTCATGTTCTAAAGCTAAAGCTGCCTCTTCTTTGGCTGTTCATTTGAGCAATATGATGATGGAAGCAATTTGTTAACATAATCTGATTTAATATGACGCCTAATCATTGTCAGAAGAAAGTATGGATTGGGTTTGTCAGACTGATTATATCTGAAGCATGACCGAGAGAAAGATTGGCCATTTCTGTTAGCTTCATTAATGCACGTTTGCTGGACTTCAACTAGTCCTTTGCAGTTTCAGGGTAAATTCAAAGCAACTTTATTTTATTATCTAAGTATAGCTTTGGTATATTGAGTGAGATCTAACTTCATCCAGTACAGACAGGAACTAGCTGGGACTGAACTGTGATATAGCCAGTTCCATATGCTGAAACATCAAGCATAAAAATCATCATAGTGTTTTAAAATCATAAGGAATCTATTTATTTATGTAGATATACTTGAAAATCTGGGAGATCTTATTCATGTAAGTTCTTGTTCAGTGTTAAGTACTGAAGCCAGTAGCAGTCACACTTTCCAGCTTTCCTCTGGCATTACAGGTACTTCAAACTGTCCTTTTAGTCTTTGATGGATTTTCCTGGCTGCAGGAGCTGTTTTTTCTTTCTTTTTTTTTCTTCCCCGCAGCCCCCCTAGACACATCTATAATTGCAAATCTTGGATGAAATCCTAAGTCCTGGCTGTACTGTAATGTGGGTTCAGGAAAAGAAGAGAGAGCAAAGGAGCAAGTAGGATGTGAAATCCACATCTCAATATCCCATAGGATGATAGTGAAGACCTCAACCACTCATTTGAATACCACTGCCTTGAATGTGGAGACCTGGCACCAAATTTATCTTGCTTCAGCCTCCTGTAAGAGTTGCTGGCTTTGCATTTTTTTGTTTGTTTGTTTTCTAGAGACTGGAGTGTTTGAGGGTGGCAGGGTTCAGCTTTCCAGACTGGCCTTATGCCACTGGCTGTTGTCTCAGTCATGGGTGGTGGTTGGTCCTACATCCCGCAGCACAAAAGGAAAGCTTGTGCATGGTCTCCAGAACATCATCTTTTTGTAACTAACTTTCTCCACTCCCCTTGTTGGCCAGCAGCTTTATGACAGCTGCAGTAAATATTGACATTTACCAGTATCTTGCCTTTGTGCTTTCAGCCCCCACTGACAAGGCTCAGTGTTTTTCTTCTTAGTTTGCATGGACAAGCTCTTTTTTGTTGTTTTTTCCCAGCCTTTCTCTGAAGAGTTTAGGAGAAAGAAAACCCCTTTTGTAAAAGCTTTTCTGCAGGAAATGTTAACTCCCTGAGCAGATATACTGGAAACTTTTCAATGTTCTTTTGCTGTGTGACACAAGGACTAAAAGAAGAGCATTATCTCTTCAAGGCAGCAAATCATTATAGTTGCTTCTAAAAGCTGATCTTGTTTTGTTTGACTCACACTTTGTTTTATTCTGGCAGCGATGCACTGGAATATCCTTGTGTTAGATCAGTAGCACTTCTTTTCCTTCCTTTAAATCCCACTTCTCCTGCAGTCCTTACCATGAGCAAACCTATCAGCGTCTGACCGATTAATAATGACTTGTTATGAAATAAAAATTAATCAGGCACTGAGGTTATTGCACAGCATTTCCCAAGACTTATTATCAAGAGTGATTGTACAGACATTTTGTTGTATGGGGGTAGATTGCTGTTTGGTCGGAATTAACTCACAACAGCTGCTTTATTACTGTAATGTATTATTATTTGTGTCGGATGAGAGATGTAAATAGTGTCTGAGTGCAACAGATCTTTGCACAGAGCAGTTTGAAGTCTAAAGTAAGAGACAATGTTGGAACAGATGACAGTAAATAAGGGAATAGCACGTGTGTGGCAAATCAGTCTGTAAATGTTATCAGAGGTCCTTATTAAAGAAATACTTATAAGCTACATCATTAACCAAATAGGTGAAGACTCAAGAGCTTTTCTGTTTAATAGCATTCAAAAATTTGACTTGTTTAGCTAAGATATGCATTTATTAAAATATAAGTAAGAGCAAAATGACATGTGAAAGAGGGAGAATGCAACTAAGAAATACAGGAACACAGTCAGAGCTTAGTCAGCTTAGTCAGCTGTAACTGAATAGCAAATGTGGTGACCATGACCAAACTAATCCATGTGGGATTTGGTTTGCTGCCTTCCAGAATCCTGCACAGATCTTGACTAAGAGGGCCAAAACACTCTGTTTAGTATTCAGACTCTCTGTTTGCTAGAGGGGGAATATGTTTGTGTATCACCACTTGCCATCACTTGAAAAAAACATTAAGAAAGGAAGAGAAGCACGGGGTGAGTGACATTTGAGCAGTCATTTACAAAGTGTCTGGGTACCAGAGTATTGAGAAACCTGGGGGCAAGAGCTGTAGCCCCTGACCTGGGAAATATAGGATGTCAGTGGCCACCAGGAGCAAGGTGGATTTGAATTAAATAGATCCTCTAACTCTCATAGTCCTTAAAGATCCTTCTCACTTCTGAAAATCATCTCACACGCTATTTTTTTTTTATCATGCTCCCATCACTATCAGGTTTGAGTTGTTCCCTTGCCCCAATGCTTTTATTTTTTCCTATATGCACTTCACAATGACTTATGCCCAAAGAAATGCCAGGGGATCTGCTGTCAGATGCACCTTGCCTTTTCTCATCTGAGTTGTTAGCTTTTAAGAACACTTTAAACCAGCCAGAGATAAAGTGGGATATGAAGAACCAATTTCAATTACAGCACGCGAGATGGTTTCCCAGCAACAGAAGTATTTAAAAGCAACAAAAATTATCATACCTTAAAAAAGTGGTAGCAGCAGCAGTTGATTTTCATGGTGTAATATTTTTTATTCATTAAAATGTACTTTTTGAGCATTGCTTCTGCCTGAAGGCACAACCCCAACTCATCTTAAAAATGATGTCTCTCCTTTCTCCATTGAAAAGTACTTAGAACTTCACAAAAACAGAGAGAAAGAAAGAAGAGTGAAAGAGAATGGACTGGAAACATAATTGGTTGAGCTAAGCTGTTGCCCCTCTTGCTGGAATAGGACAGCTCAGCTGCTCTCACATGGAACAGTCCTCTCTCCTTCAGGACCCAGCTCCTGTTTTGATCCATACAAAGAAATACTCCAGTTTAAAATTACCTTTTTTAATTTCCTTCTCCTTTTCTCATCTTTACTGTACTCCCTCTCTCTGAAAACTACAGCTCTTCTCCAAAGCCTCTGACCCAGCAGATAATTGCAGTAGCATTTACCCTATTAGAAAGGCTGTTTTAAAACAGAATTAATCTATCATCACAAATGTTACGTCCCTGAGTAAGTAACATAGATTTTAGATATAAGTGAATGCATAGTAGTAGTAGAGACCAGTAAAACAGCATCCCAATCAGCTCCACGGCAACAAGAAACTGGGGCAGGCTAGTGATTCTTGCCCGTTTTACCTTAAAAGGGTTCACTGGACTCAGGTAACATAGTATATACGTCCCTTAACACATTTTTCATCATAACAAATGTATCACGGTGACATCCTTTCTGTACAGGTCTAGGAACGATCAAAAGCAATAAGGCAGTGACTATTGCCCTTCCTAGCTCTAGACACGTACTGTGCAGACACTTATATTGAAGCAAATCCCATCCTCAAAAGGTTACTGGGTCTACAGGGCCTGAAGTTACAGCTCTTTTCAGGGCACAGGAACACAAGACCAGCTGCATCGAGCCACTAGGAAAGGCCCAGCCAGCCCAGTCTCCACCAGAGGAAAGAACAGATGTCTGTAGTGACACTTCCCAAATATATATAGCAATGAAATTTAACACCAAATTACTTAAAGTATTCCTGGCCAGCTCAGAAACAAAACTGAAATGCTTCGACATAAGAAATTTATTTCCAAGTCTACTTTTCTTCCCCCAGGGAGTTTCTCTTTCTCAGAAAAGCATTTCCATCTTCTGCCCAAGTTGGACCAAAAGAGACATTTTTATTGCTTCAGTTCATGTTTTGCAAGCAAAATCGAAAGCATCTTCTGCTTCAGACAAAATTAACAGTGCATAGATCACTCACACTGCAAATACTGCCCTCACAAAATGCCTGGAGATCGTTTTGGCTATTCTGTTTTGTATAGGCTGCTGGATACCCAAAGATCCTGAACAAATTCTTTTTTTTTTCTTTCATGAACAATATTTCTAAGTAAAAAAGAAGATATATCAAGGAAAACCACTGGATAACAAATGTAGACAGCAGAGTGGGGCAATGAATATTTTGTGTTGTTAAAGATTGATTGATTGGTTGATTGATAAAAAGTGAGGCAGAAGCAGATTTCTCTCTCTGACTCAATTCCAGTAGGAGAGCCTAAATACTTGCCATTGGATCCAATACTGAATAAATTCAGTAGCTTGTACCTCTTCCTGTAGAGACTTTTTAAAGCAGTTACAGATTTCTCAGGTGTGAGAATCCAACAAGTTAGTGAGTCCCTTGTCTGCATATGGGAATCCTGTAGCAGACGTGATGCTACTTGAGACACTCCAGTAGAATTCAGGACCTATAGGACTCCCTGCTTTCTGGGGTGGTAGCCAGAAGACAGGTAGGACCTCCCAGTCGCATGAAGTACCGGCACTTAGGCAACCGAGTCCTCAGAATAAAAATTCCAATCCTTCCCTGGGATTCTGTATTCATTGCAGAGTTGACCTTGGAGAAGATGAAGTGGCAGCCAAAGAGGCTGCAAAGCATAACAAAATCAGAGAGATAAAAGTGCATGCAGACAGCTCCCTTT
>NW_010581177.1:47069-60885 GCF_000705375.1 Tinamus guttatus | reverse complement strand
GGGTTTTTTGGTATTACAAACCAAAACTGCTTGATTTTCTATAGTGTTTATCACTGATGACAGATTCCGTAAACGTGTTCCTTGCTCTACACGAAATTAGTAAAATATCCTGACCTAAGTGACTGAGCAATTTGAATGATATGTGCTGCTTCCATTAAGGCTGGTTTTAGAGATTTCGCATTACTTTGAGTAATATAGCAGATAAGTCTCCTCTCAGATAATACAAAGCTAGGATAGAATAAATACTTGATCAGGGCTTTTAGGTATTAAGTTTGGCTGCTTTGCTTTGCTATAATCCTCTCACAACTAATGGTTAAACATATTTTGGAGAGGAATCTGGCACTTCTAGTTAAGTTGTTGAGACTTCCCAAATTAGCCTGATCCAAACTCTGGTGTGATTTCATATTGCAAGTCTGCTCAATTTAACTGCATTAAAATATTATTTTTTAGAGACATGGTAAGTGAGTAGGTACAGAGACTGTTTCTTGCTTTACAGCAGAATAGCAGATGTTAGCACATAAGAATGAAAGAATGAAAGGCTGCTATTGACCTTCAGGTTCTGAGCTAATGATATAAATAAGGTATTTTATTCCTCACGAGTGGACCTACTGTCAGAACTTGGCTGTTATTTCTATCTGTGTGCTGTTCGGTGCCATTTAACTTTTTAAATCAAATTCCATTTACTTTATTTGCTTCTATTTAGCTACAGACCCCTTCACAACTCTGTTTGGAAATGAATCCTTTGGAAGCAGCTTTGCTGACTTCAGCATGTTGTCCAAGGTAATGTGAAACTACTGCCACTCATGCGAAATGCCTAAAACCTCACAGTGACAGGACATTAACAGTCCAGCCTGTTCCCTTTTCCAACAGTTTTATTGTTACATCTTTGGCACTTTCGTTTTTATGATTACTGAGTTTCTTGGTGAGGACCTTTTATAATAAAATGCTATGCAATTACACTTTGAATAATGCACTCTTGTGTCTTTATTAAATATATTCTTCTGTATTAAAATATTTTTAGTATTTGCTAGGTGTATTGGCAAAGTATCACTTTCTTGCATAACTGAACTCAACTTTTTATTGCTTTTTAACACTGCTGCTTTCTGTGTTGAAGGCCAACAGTGAAGATCCCTTTAGTTCTTCTACATCAGGTTCTGTCAACAATATGAACGTAACAAAAAACTTATTTGAGGAATCGCCAGACAAAAATGAGGATGTTCCTCCTGCATTGCCACCTAAAACAGGCACTCCCACAAGGCCGTGTCCACCGCCGCCTGGTAAGAACTGATGCTGAGAGGACATTAAGAATTATCTTTAATATTGGCAACTGGGCAATAATTATGAGTATAGCATGGCTGCAAACTGAAATGGCTACTAACGCAGTACATTATCAGTCTTACAGTAAGTTATGCTTAAAGTGAGAATTCTGTGTTTGCTTCCTTGCAAAGTTTCTGTTCCTCAATGTTCCTTCTATCTCTGAAGACATATGTAAAAACCTAAATAGTTTTAATGACTGGAGAAAAATGAATTAAATTCTGTTAAGATGCCTGTCTCAGATTTTTCAATTACCTTTTTCCAGGTGGCCTTGCCAGAGGCCCATAGTAGTAAACCTTGCCCAAAATAGTAATAAAGCCCCCATTCCCTCTACTCTTTGTTGTTGTTGTTGTTTGTTTGAATGATGGCTGAATCCTCTGGTCTGCTCGCTGACATGGAGAGCTGCTTTCCAGAGAAGGCCATGATAGCAAACGCACACATATTCTAGGGATTGCAACAAGTCTATGTAGTTAGCTTCTTATTTTCAAACATTTATTAGTTGATTTGAAAATGTATTACTAATACTGCCTTTTAAGTTTCTGTCCTTCACTTCATTTTCTTAGAAACTCTACTGCATCAGTTTCTACTATAATATTATATGGAAGAATCTTGAGATTTTTTTTTGAAAGCAGCATAAAAACTTAAGATTATCTATTCATATCTTTATCTATTATGTTCTCCACATTTTTGGTGAAGATTTAAACACAGCTACTTCATGTCAAATACCGACTTGTGGAAATTCGGCTCTTATTTGTGCCTTGCAAACAATCAGTTAATGCTTTGGCAGTTGGCATTTAAAGTGGCTGACATGGAAAGTGATAAGTTGGTGGTTTAAGTTGTTTGTTTGTTTGTTTTAATAGAGGTCCTAAAATTTGAAATTTCTAACTTCATGATAATTTCTAACTTCATGATACGGAGGTAGCAATGAGGTAGTGTAGAGATTTCCTTTTTGAATGTAAACTTCTAGTGGCAGAACAGCATCTTAACCGATAGATGACTAGAAAAGAAATAGTCTGTTTATTTGCATACCTTAAAATGATACTGTGGTAATGTTGCTAATGACTGTGAATATAAGGATGTCACATGGATTTTAATGATTGTTTATATGATGCAGTGTTGAAAGCACTTTTTATAAATTTTATGTAACTATATATACAGTTAGTGGACTATTTTGAAAACTAAAATGTTAAATTGTTTTCATAAGGGAAATCAAAAAATGATATTTAGATGTATTTGTTTTTAATGACTCTTTTGGTCTGGCTCAAAACTAGTAAATGCTTTTTCAAATAAATGATCTGAAATCCTGCTAAGAGTCCTCACTGTGCTGGAAAGTGTGCAGAAGGGTGGGTAACTTGCTTCCTCTGATCCGCATTGCCTTTCCAGACAGCAATAAGCACCACTCGCCCCCAATCTGGGGGGAGGAAAGGGCCCTTCGCAGATTGAATACCTCAGATTCCTACAGTTATTAATCCTTCTCCTGCAGAAATAAACTTCCCTGAATGTCATTGGAAGCTGCTGCTCCTGCATTATTGAAGCAAGTGGAAGGCATGAGTTATTAGTCAGTAATAGCACATTGCCCATGCGGGAGGGCTGTCCTGGGAAAATTATCTGGGAAGCGTCTAACTAAATTATATGTTCCCTGAGGGTGTTCCTAGAAGTCTCTTAATCATAGCTGCATTAGAATCCCTTTGGCTTTATGGAAGATTTTCTTTCTTCCCGTACCCAGGGACAGTGATATCCAAAATAATAAGCAGATAGTGGTTCAGTTCTCCAGGTTTAATCTAAAATGACAACAGAAGCTAGTTTTAAAATGTGACCATTGTAAGTACCAAACCACCTATGAAACACACAAAATCCTCTACCCAAATTCAATAAAATGAATTTAAACCTTTTTATTCTAAGTAATAACATATGGAGAGAATGGTGGGTTGAAATTCAGCTCAACTATTTTTGGAAGGATTGAGTTAGAGTCCTTAAAGGTGTTGAAAGCTGAAGTGCTGTAGAAATGATAAAAAAAGTGGTGGAGGGAGAAAAAAAAAAAAAAAAAAAAGAACAAGATGGGTGGGGGCCTGTGTCTGATTCTGTGTTATCTGCAACTATTTAGGCAATGATGAAGAAAATAACTGAGTTTGCAATTGCTTGTTACCATGCCTTTTTTTTTTTTTTTTTTTTTCCTTTTTCTTGTTTCCTCCCTTAAAAACTAGAGAAGTTGCAGGCGTTAGCAGTCAGAGGAGGTTTTTGCTGGTCTTTTGAAATCTGGAAATGCCTCTTTTTCACTGACTCAAATTTTGCTACTTTGATCCAAATAAATATAAAACTTCAGGGGAGTTATCGTGCAAAATCGATAAGCATAAGAAAAATTATTGTGCTGATAGAACAAGTGCTCACAATTTCCAGATATTCTCTTCCCAAATATGTTATATCAGCACATGAACATATGTGTCTTCCTTTTTATATGACTATACTTCAAGAAACTAGGGACCGTACCTTCCTTCTTAAATTAGCAACCCCTCCTCTGAAATCAGTGCAACTCCACTGGTTTACCAGAAAAGGATGTATTCCAAGTAGCATGTCTTTTTTTTTTTCTTTTTCTTTTTTTTTTTTCCTATTTTTGGCATGTTATTACTTGCTATCTTAAATTCATTTTAAATTATTTTAATCTAAGGGAAAAGACCTATCAATCAAATAGACTCTTCAGATTCCTTTAAATCGACCGATCCATTTCAGCCTTTCCCCACCCCAGACATTCCCAAAGAACAAGAAGCAGATCTATTCTGTGATCCATTTGCTCCCACCAGCATCAGTAAAGAGGCTGACCCCACCAATTTTGCAAACTTCAGTACTGTGAGTAAACATTTCTTACATTTGTTTCAGTATAACGACAGCTTTGAATTGTTCACACTGAAGTATTCGGTTTTAATTAACTATATTAAAATATATCCCATATATAAAAGGGATAGAACTTCCAATTAAAATAATATTTACATTTAGTTTGCAGCTGAGGCTGTCCTAAAATTAAAGACTGCAAAATGTTTCAGTTACTGTTTAAGTTGCATTGCTTTTTTGATTTTGTTTTTTTGTTTATGGAGGCTTCCTAGCTTCTAGAAAATAGTTCTCTTTTTAAATATCTTACGTTCTTGGGATTATCCATTTTATTGGAATACGCAATTCAATTGCAGCAGATATAAATTATTTACCTACAGAACACACTGCTAATCATCCAATTAAAATGGAACGTGTGATTTTTAATTTAGCTGTCACTGAACTGTTTGATGATAATTTCAGTGTACTGAAATGTTCAAAAACAGCCTCGTAACCATTTAGTCTAATGAAATATTGACCGGGGTTTGAATGGCTAGTAAATTCCAGACTTGAGTGTGATACAGAAGGTAGCAAGTGTCTCTTTATAACCAGAATCCATTTCATAGAAGTCGTGGTGTCCAAGCGATACAAGCAAATCGGAAGGTTTGTGCATGCCTATATGTTCTTCCTTTTGTGTTTTTGCAAGTAAGAGTTTTGGAAGGCATTTCACTTTCAAGCTTGGTATTTGGAAAATGCAGTTTGTATTTACAGTAGCTTTGCTCAGGTGCCTTTTTTTTTTTTTTGTCTTAATAAACTTTGTGCTTGATTGAAGGGAACTGAGGATTGTCAGGCCCTCAACACTGATTTTCACTGGTTGATGTGTGTTGCTGCATGACACTTCTTGAAATGCTCTTATTGATCCATTTTACTAGACAGAGGGACAAAGAAGGCCTGTACGGAGCTCTCAAGAGAATGTGAAATACAGGGGAGAGAGCAAAACTGTTTGTTATTCTCTATGAGGGGGAAAAAGTATTTTTCTCTAGCTTTAGTTACTGAGGATACTCAATGAGCTGGGGGGGAGGCGAGGGAAGAGGGCAATCCAATTTCTCTACTTTATTCTGTAAAGTTTGCTCAAAGGCGACACTAGCTGGACAGTGTTATGATAACCATTTCAGACTTCATACTGGGACGTTCATGAAAACATAGGTGTCACCTACGTGTTTGCATGCTGAATAAAAACAAAATTTTGCATAGGTTTTCTTATGACTTCCCAACTCTCTTGCTTATAATCATTATAACAAGCAACTCAATTCACTGTGTGCATGTGTGTGTGTAAAAGCATGCACAGGGAAAATACCTATTCTTTCTGTTTTTCTCTTATGTCACATTGACTTTTCTCTGTTACTTCTGAGTTTCTATCTGCACAGTTACTTGTTATTATACTGCTTCTTGACAGACAGAAGCATTTTTCAGTTTTTTGATTAAACAGACATATTCTACAACTAATTTTTGCAGTCAGTGTCACTTGGAAAAAATCTTCCATAATGAAAGCAGAGTGAATCAGGATGTGCCACAGAGCCAGATGTGGGTGTGCTCTGCAACATATTCTCCTGATTTAGTTACATTTTCTTCTCATATAAACTCTTCTTTAACCCAAAATAGTTTTAAATCCTAACACTTCAGTAAATTTTTTGGAAACTTAATACTGAATTTTGGAACATAGTGTATTTCATAATTAACAATGATAAGGATGGCTTAAGTGCCATAGTTAAGCAAATCATTTAATAGCCCCTTGAGCTTAATAGGCCAACTGAACCAAGACAGTGTGTCCAGTGTTCTGAAGAACTGTTATTGTCCCTGAAAGACGTGGGCAGGAGTAGTTGTCACTATTATTAATCTGATGGTTTTGTCTTTTAAAAATACAGTATTCTACTGAGGAAGACATGATTGAATGGGCTAAGAGGGAAAGTGAGAGAGAAGAGAAAGAAAGACTTGCAAGATTAAAGCAGCAAGAGCAAGAAGACTTGGAACTGGCTATTGCACTCAGTAAATCTGAAATATCAGAAGCATGAAGTTTAGAATAAGATTGCGTCTTATGTCAACTGTTTTGTCCCTTTATTTATCTATTTAAATGTTAATCAGAAGTTACATATATACAGGATGCAAGAAAATATGAAAGGTTTTAAGCTTCTGCAAGAGGTTGAACACTTTTTTCCATGCTGACTTGTATTTTTTTAAAATTTCATTAACTTTATCAAACAACTAGTATCATACTGCTCTAGTATGTATACTTTTGAGCTTCTTGCCTGTGCTATTTTTATGCTGCAAACAAAGTACACCAAAGTATCTGTTTCACAGAGTGTCTGCAGATCATCTTTAGGATCACTGATTGTCATTCTAATCATGCATGAAAAGATTTTTGTGAGCATTTGTAACCGCAAATCCTGAAATTCAAAGATGAGAAAACATTGTCCCAATCAAGTTCCTTCAGAAAGAATGCTAGTGAAAGTAGCACAGTATGGAAGATGAAAACTCCATAGCCATGCTTTTGTATTTGGATTGCTCTTTTATGGCTTTGTTTCCTTTAGGTCCATTTGGCAGATTTTTAGTTAGAAGAAACCATGTTAACTGAGAACACCTCTGTTTGGTTTTTGAACTGTCTAATAAGAATGCTAGATAGCTTTTTCTTATCGAATATGTTCTAAAATGTGTGAATGTTTCTGCTAAATTCAATTCTCTGCTTATTGTTTGAATAACTGCTTATTTTAGTATTTAAATTCTTACGTTTTCAGAAAAATCAAGTACACTTCCCACCTGTAAGTCAGTTTGAAATGCAGGTAGTGAGATAGTTGTTTGACTATAATTGGTCAGGAGCTGTTAATTGAGCAACAAGTGACAAATAGCAATTTTTCTGCCATGGCTGACACTCCCATTAAGCAGTTAGTTATTTAAAACCTCTTTTACTTCTAAGGAGATTTTAGTAATGCTAGAGTTGCAGAGTGCTTTATTTTATATGTATGCATATATTTTTTTCTCATTAATGAAGGTTCTACTGTTGGACTTGAAATAATAATCTTTGTGGTGTCTAAAGACTGTATCTTACTGAAACCTTCTTCTTGCTTTTCTTGCATGGTTTTAGGTTTTAAGACAGTCAGATACTCTGTTTTATAAAGCAACTAGATTGAAGATTCATGTGCATTTGCTGTTGGCAAGATGACTGTCAAATTACAAGGCCCCACTGCTATTTGAGCCACTTTTGCCTGTGAAATATGCAGCTGAACTGGCAAATTAGTAAGTTGAATCTGAAATATGATTAAGAATAGAAAGAATACATGTAGTCTATTTTTTTTTTACAACAGTTTTTTTCTGTTTATGTAATTTATTGAATGCCAATTGATAGTTGCACCTTAAAAACTGAATGATGATTTCTTTATGGTCACTGAGTCAAAATAAGATTGATTGAATGTTAATGAAAATAACTTAATGAAAGTAACTTATTATTCATTTTACGAGAACTCCAGTCTGGAGAATCAGTTTCATGAGAGCAGCTCTGAAAAGGATCATCTTTTGCCCTATTTAAGAACATTGTATGGCAGCAGCATAAACCTTGAAGATCTCTCTTTTTTTTTTTTTTTTCCCCCTTGCACTTTTAACTTGTGAAATTTCTGCTGAGGAAACAGAAAAGTTTCAAGACCCAAATCTATGGGGGTGAAGAGTAGGGAAGTACTGGGCCTTGCTTTCATGTACTTAATCTCATCCAGTTACCTACCAATGCTGCTGCTGCTGCAAGTCTTGAGTAGTTCTCAGTTTTTCAGGAAAATGGGCAACTTGACTTGGACAGTTTTCTTTTGCACTGGGAAATGAGCATTTAAACACCTGCTCTAAAAAAGTAACAAAACTTTTGCAAGTATTATAACTTATCTCTACATCTTTGTAATGAGTGTACACTAATCTTGCAAATTGTATGCTTAACTGGATTACATAGTTTCTTATCTTTTGTTAAAAATGTATACTCAGTGGACCAACACAATATTATATGTATATATTATATATATATTCTTTCCTTTCCTTTATGGAATTTAAAGTTTTGAGTCGTTTGATGTTACATTTCATGTTACTGACTCTGACTATAATACTTCTACTCAGACTACCAATAAACCACTGCTGTGAGCTAAATGGCATTACTTATGAAGTTTTAACTGTTTTTTTTAACTTGTTCAGGTGGGGTTAGCCTCTATTTATAGACTTCCCTTTTGTTTAAAAATTCTAACAATAGCCTGTAATTATGAAGAAATAAAGTTTAAGTACATAAGTATAAACAGTCTGCGTGCTTTTTTCAAAATGATGCTGAGAGTTGAAAAATATCTGGAAAATTTATCATAAAAGTAAATAGTTCCAACTGCAGTGTCGGAGCATGTTTATTTTCAGAGAAACAGAAGCTGCTTGAAGCTTGAGTTTAATTTTTTTTGCTAAAGTGCATTTGAAGCTAGCGACACCTGGGATTTAATGAGGTAACATCTCCAAAGAAAAATTAGGCAGCTTTTGCCTAAGTATCCTTGCCTATGCAAAGGTTGCAGAACCCAAGTGTTTAAATGCTTAGGATTTATCTGTGAAGATAAGTATGAGCATCCCCTAGTGGCTGCCATCAAAAAACAGAGGGCTTGATGGATCTTTAGTCTGGTGCGGGGATAGAGTTCTTTCAAATATGCTTGTCACTATAATAACCAGAGCTCATTTATAGCTGGCCTTAAACTGCTCCATCAGAGGTTTAGGAGTTGAGCAATTTTAAGCACCTGTCTCTGACCCTTTTGTTCCAGTAGTGTTCGGTTTTCTTGCATTCATCTAAATAAACCCAAATCCTTTTGCCAGTCATCATTTGAGACATCATTTGAATTAGGCATTGCATATCTTAATTTTATCAGCTTCATGCCTGTTCTTGAGGCAATTCAAAACTCCCTGTGCTGGCCCTGTTTTCCTGTTTCACCTCCACTCATTTAGGTCTCCCCTGCCAAGTTTCCATCTTGGGTGCACTTTACTTCTGATTGTGCTACTTTCAGCCCCATCTCAACTCCGTGAATATTGATGAATTTAACTCTTTTGTTGATCAGAGTGAATGGAATATTTGCTCTTCAGATGCATTCATTTATTATTGTAAGATTGAAGACTATTTGCCTTGTGCTGTAGAGCACAACACTGTCAAATCAAAACTAGATCATCAATAGTTACTAATGAAAATAGATGGTAATCTTCCTGCAAAGATGATCCCACTTATGCAAGTTTGAAACACATTCTTTTAGTAACTGAAGTGGAGCTTTAGTTCCTGGCTTGGGTATGATTGAACCTGTGTGTTACCTCTCTGGTGGTGGCAAGATGTGTTAGTGATGCTGACAGCGAGTCTGGCCTGTCAGTTGTATCCCAGGAAAGAACAAGCAGGAACTTTTAACTTGTCAAATAACAGGCCATCAAGTGTAGGTCAATAGGTCCTGAAACAGCAGATACTTTCACCCAAAATCTTATTTGCATATGTTTGCTTATTTAAATAACATCTGCATTGCCATTTCTTGCTCAGAATGTCAGAATTCCTGTTGTGCTATAACTAAGAGAACTGTTAGGAGCTTAGATTTTAATCTGATAAAAGAATACCTCAAAAAGAGAGTGATGCATGCATTTAAACCATTATCTTTTAAAGAAAGTGATGGGGTAGTTAAAGAGTAAAATACTACATCATTTGGATGTCTATTTAAGACTGCAGGATGTTGTTTCTATGCATCTCTTGCTGATTTATTAAATGACTGCGGAAAGTTGCTTTTATTATATATTCTTTTCCTATATTGAAAATAAGTCTCTGATAGCCTATTATTAAACTTAATTTCAAAAGACCACACTGTGTGCAAAAAAAATTTTTTTTAGTATTTTGTTACCATATAATATAGGCAGGATGTTATAATGTATTTTCTCTTCTCTGTTAGTATATGCATCCAGTTGCAGCCTAAGACTATACAAGTAACCTGAAGTAGATTAGGTAGAATCTGACAGAAGTGCTGCTTTGAACAAAATATACTTGCCTGAGGAATGACTTTACTGATAACACTAAGCACATTTCTTTCCTTTGGAGGTCTGTGTCCCAGGTGCCATTGGCATGACCAGCAAGACCTCCATGTAACACTGTTGGCAGATTGTCGACTTTCTCATTTTTGTGCTTGCCCTCCCCTCCCCAAAATTGTCCCAATTATTAAAGGGATTCATCCTGACCTGCTTCTTCAAACTAATTTTCCTGTGTGGATTGGCAGAATTGATTTTCAGTCTGCTGAGACTCTATAGTGTTCAACTTTATGTGCATCTTCTGTAATTAAGAATATATATTGAAAGCAAAAGGTCTTTAGGCTTGCTTTCCACAGAATATGGTCTTTCTTCAGATATTACATGAACTAAGTGTGAAGTCATTTACATGGAGAAGGTAATTTTGAAAGGCTCGAAGGATTTTTAGGTAAAATCCCTTGTCTGCATTATCTGGAAGTCTATTAATGCCTCATTATTCTCAAATACTCTTCTGAAAGTGAAGGAATCAAAGTAAATGGAGTAAAATGAGCTAGACTTCATTCTTTTACATCATAAACAATTATAGAATCTCTTTATACTATATGTTTATACAGTATGCTCAGTAGAGTAACTTATTTGGACTGCAGTTAGTTGTTTTTCATTAGTATCAGCTATAGAAGATAAGACAGCTTGGTCTTATTTTAGTGTTTCCAACTTCATTCCAACAACAAAATTGCTAAGAATTTTGAGAAGTAATTTATAGTATAGGCTGAGGTAGTTATTAATAGAAGCTCTATGTTAAATGCCACTGGTTACTGAAAATTGGCTTCATTTAACATACAGAATTGCATGGGAATATACTCTTCAGGACATGAAAGCTGTTTTCTGGTCTCAGATTAAGCTAGAATGCATGAGTTTCATGATTAAGAAATCTATATGTAACATGTATTTTATGCTGAAAAATGTGGTTCATTGTTGCATCTGTAAAAAAGAAGGAGCTTGTCACCACTCCTTACGACACCTCTCACTTATCTAAACTATTTATCTAAAAGCCCCGTGATTTTTTTTTCCCCTTGTGTTCAGATTACTCTATCATGCTCAAATTGACCAAATGCCTTTTACAAAACAGCCGCAGTGGTGGAGGTGAGGTGGGGCTGCTGCTTTCCTTGCATCCTTCACACCACTAACTGCATTGTTGGTGTTCAGCTAATAAATTCTCCAGCTTTTTTTTTCTTATTTAGCCTCGTGCACCCACTGTTCTCATTAACGTGGCCATTGTTTCAGAGCACCAGGCCGGGCCTTCTGTTTGTCCTGCCGCTCCCTCTTCTGCGCATACCCTGGCCTTCTTTCCCTCTGTTCATTTCCTTCTGCAAACACGTGTTTTGCTGAATAATCTCAGGACTGTTATCCCTGTATGTCAGAAAACAGGTGATTGATAACTTAAGCATTTAATGGTTGCATTAAATTTAAACAGCTTGTTTTCAGTGTTGTGCAGTGTGTTTTATTTTGGACTGGTTTAGCAGTTTTGGCTCTGTGCTTGAAATTAATTTCTTCATAAGCTGAAGTTGGTAAATTTGAAATAAGTATGTACTGTTGGGTGTTGCTCTTTTGCGTAATTCACTGACAATTGCGTTTTGGAGTAAATGGCTCCACCTATGCAAACACTTTCACTGGAGCAGACTAATACAGATTGCAGATTAATCTAAAAGCCAGGTAAATACAAATTATATTTGGCTCCAGTAGCTTCTCGACACTAACTAATGGCTGGAATTACAGCACAAATGGAATCAATAATGCAAAAAATACAAATTTAGACCTCCGTTTTAATGACTCTCTCCACTAAATGCACGATTTCTTATCAGTTTGTGTCTGGTTACTTCCTGATTACTCCAGGCTAATCCTGAATTAGGATGCTTGTAAAGTGTCTATGGTGCAGCTTCTCTGGTATCAAATAACCTCTCAGTTCACCTGCAGATTTCCCTTTTCAGGATTTTCCATTGGAACAGATGATCTTGATTACTTTAGAGATTTTTACTCCCCTCTAAATAAAAATAAAAGTAGCATCACAGCAGCCTGGGTGTTAAAATTGCTGGGACGGTAGAAAGTGATGGGGTGGCTTTTCTCCTTAGGAAATCAGGGTAGAAATGCGACTTTGGAGTGTAATTCTAATAACTAGCACTAGAGGATCCAAACCATCAAATAAGCACAGTGGCACTTCACCTTTAGGCCCCCGTTGAAAAAAATAAGGAATTTTGTTTGTCAGCATCCGCTGCTCTTAACAAATCTCTGCAAAAAACAACTTTCCTAAACTCCTGTATTCAAAAACTATTCCAGCCAAAGGAAATTTGGGGTCTGGGTCCAAACTTCACAGAAGGTCTGTTGCTTAATTTCAAACTTGCTGCCAATTTTTGAAATTTCTTTAGGCGCCCTGACAGGAGTGAGGGTCTCTCCCCTCAGCAGCTGCTGCAGCCATGGCGGGGTGGGGAGGGAGGGCGGCCATCTTGTGGCCCTGCCCGCAGTGACATGGCTGCCGCCTCCCACACGCAGCGGGTTGCTGGGGGCTGCGGGGTGGCTGCCCTTCCTTTCAGGCTGCAGTTGCTTCCATCTGTGTGTGTATCACGCGCTGTGTGTCTGCGGTAGTGAGGCTATTTACACTAGGCACCTCCGTAGCTTCCTGTTGCCTTCAGTGCGACTGGCAATGTGAGTGAACAAACCTGTCGCCCATCAAGGGTGCAGAGGAGTGGGCAGGGTGATGGGCGTAGGGATCAGAATTTGAGGCAGGAATGATTGGAGGGAATGAGACCAAAAGGGAGTTGTTTTGAGCAGTCAGGGTAGACCACATTCCTCTCAGGGTGTGATCTCAAGGCTCCTGGTTGTGGTGCCATGAGAGGAGCTCGTCCTTTGTAGCATGAACTCTTCTGGGCACTTTTCAGTCTTGAAACCCATTGCAGGCAGTGGCAAGCTCTGCTGTGGGCAGTTACGACTCTCATCCCTGCTGTTCCCGGCTGCCTCTCAGCTCTGGCTTGGAGATCTGCTGCTGCAAGAGGCGGAAGGCTGAAATATATTTACAGCTAGGGCAGAGGCCTAGGCCCAGAGTAGAAAAAGGTGGAGACAGATAAGTGTTTAAATATTTGGATAAAGACTTAAAAAAAAAATCTTTTAACTGTATTGCTAATGGCTCATTTATAAGTTAATATAATTGACATACAGAAAGTGTCATTTCAGATTCCTTGCAAGTGTTTGGAAGGCATCAGCTCCGTGAGCCAAAACCTTATGATTTGAAACATAGTCAGTTATGCCAGTTAGAGTGTGCAGTTTGGGCCACTGCAGTTTGCTGTTTACTTTTGATGCATTTTTATTGAAAAATAATGTAAGGATTACATTATTTTTGAAGGAAGAGAAAATGCTTGGGGGGTGGGTAGGAAGGCTGTTGTAAGAAACGCATTGCAGTTCCTGTGCTTTAGGGAACAATGAAGAAATTCACTCAAGCTGGGAGGACACAATAAAAGCCGAAGCCCTGCTCATGCACAGCCGTTCCTGGGACCCGTTTAAGAGCATCACAGGCTTCCCCTAAGTTTAAGGGCCGTCCCCAAACCTTCACGTGCGTCGCTGTACGCCCCAGTACCGCTCTATCCCCTCTAATCCCTCCGCGCGGCGGGAG
>NW_010581177.1:32442-46626 GCF_000705375.1 Tinamus guttatus | reverse complement strand
CTCTTCTTTTGCCACAGAATTGCACAGAAGTTTGGGCATGCGATTTGGTCCAGCTGTTCCTCGGTTCACCAGCTTGAAAAGCAATTGCAGAAGGGACAGAAACTGTATTTTTGCTCTTTCAATGTTACATTTTTTATTATTATTAGACAGTTTAAGTTGGTTCTGTATTCGTGCTGCACTCCCCTTGTAGTTGCGTGCAAGTGGCCGTGCAAGTGGAAGCATTACATGAGCCATGTAATTCACAGAAAACTGTACAGAAGCTTGCAAGACCCGGACCTTTTTCTCAAGCTGCTGTTTACAGAGTTTACAACACACCTGGACACGGAAATGTTGACATGAATTGCTGTATAACCAAATCCTTTCCTTGCGCACCCTTATGAAGGTGCTGCGGGTGGATTTCCTTTTCCCTCTCCACGTGTGCACTCCTGCTGCCCCTAAAATACATAAAGCGATGCGGTGTGCGTGTGAGGGAGTCATATCCGTCAAAGGCTGAATCAGTGTGTAAATAACATTCTCCCCTGGTGGTGATGGACTGAATTTTACACTCAAGTGCATTAAAGGCCTGTTTATACATTGCTGTAAATGAGTCTGGCAGAACTAAACTGCTTTAAGTGCTATAGGGTTAAAAACAATAGTCTTTCATATCTGCCTAATGATTCAAAATGCTTTGAGTATTGGTGTTTGCAGTAGTTTTGTCCATTTTGTTGTCACGCTATTTCTGGGTAACCTTTATAGGGACCAATAAAGTAGTATTGACCGTCTTCCCACTTTCTAAGGCAGGAAGATGATTTGCACTAGGGCTTTGAATAGACATTGTTGAAGGCTGTTGTGCTCCTATGTCGGCACTGATAGCAGATTAGCTGCTGCAAAGATTGTGGTTGTTATGTGTATGTGTTGCAAAGATTGAGAGATTGTGGTTGTTACACTTGAGAAAGTTCTGTGTGCGCATGCGAACACTTGCCAAGATGTTCTGGAGCAGCCAGCAGCTGTTGGCGTTTCCTTAGAATAGGGAGGGAGGTGGTGCTGGAAGGAGCCTTGCCGAAGCAGCTGGACATCCTGGTCCTGGTCCTCATTGCCTTTCTGCAGCTCCATCTGCTGGGCCTGGCTCTCCTGTTCCCAAGCAAAACTGCACCGGGACACCAAGTACTTCATCCTAAAGGATGCTGCAAAACAGCGTGTGTTATACACCAGATTAATTAGAAAAAAAATAATATTGATATGACATCTTTTGGCCTGAAGATAATCCTAGAATTGTGGGTTTGCTGTTGTTGTTGTCTTTTTTTTTTTTTCTTTACAACTAAGCTTACTTTTCTTTGGTTTGAGAGCTGTTTTGAGAGCAGATTGAAATTATTAGCTCACAACTGAAAGACAGGATGGTTTACTGGACTGGTTTGAACTAAAAACTAAATGCCAGAATTGTCGAGTCTGGCTGCTGGAGAGCAGCATTCTGTTTTGCAGGTTTTTGAATTTTGTCCTCACTTCAATAATAAAATTTTGGTTGTCTTTTATAGAAAAGCAAGAGGGGGAAGAAATTTGGAATGTTAGCATGGGCATTCAGATATACTTGGATTTTAATGGCTTGAATGTGAATCAAGCAGAACATAGTACTGAAACTTACTTTTTTTTTTTCTCCCATCTTCCTACTTGACTCTGAGTAAAAATGTCATTCTGAACTGGTGGAATCTTGTATGTGGAAGTTTTTGGTTTTAATAGATCAGGGTTTCCTGTCAGAAAAGGAAAACGAATGCCAGAAAGTTCCTGGACTGCTGTATGTCTGAATCCTAAGTCAGCACTGTTTTTGGAGGGGGAGGTTGTTTTTTTTTGTTTGTTTGTTTGTTTTTGTTTTTTAATTTTTTTTCATCGTGCATCATCATGCAGCTTTTTGAGTTGTTATTTCACTCTGCAAAATGAGGAAAATAATGCTTATTTGCCTCTTGAGGCACTGATGCCTAAGAAAGAGAACTCTTCAGGAATGCTTTAAAATTATTGAATGTCCAAAAACCTCCTAATGAAACTTTTTTTTTTCCTCTTCTTGTATATTGATCCACTCAGGAGTTTCAAGAGGTGTTGTATTGAATTTGCTCAGTTTGAATTGTTATTTAATTTGAGGCATTGTTTTTAGCTAGAACACCATGAAGTGTGCCTTACAGACGACTTCTTACATAATAATTCAGTGTGTTGGAAGCTCCCTGGAAACCTACCTCGGAATGTGACGTAAAGCCTTTTTGTTTTTGTTATTGCTGTTGAAGTTTGTATCTGTGTGCTCAACACCATTGCAAAACATTGGCCTCGTCCAGCTTCTTTTGAATTTGCATTAATTTTAATGTAAACAGGATTAGACCTTTGAAAATTGAGAATAACTATGACAGAAGTATAATTTTGGCCAGAGGTGTTAAGAGAATATAAAGGGCTTAGAGAAAAGAACACATGGGTATGGTAAGGCTAAGTAAATGTTGACCTTAAGACTTTATTTTAAAAAAAAAAAGAAAAAAAAATGGATCATACAAAACAAACCTGTGTTTCAAAGTTATAAAGGTTATTGAGCATTTGAATTGAAAAGGAGTTGTTAAAACTTAAGCATTAATGCATTAATATGGACTGGCTTACCATGAAAATTTACTCAATAGATTTAGCTTCTTAATTGCAGTTTGCATGTGAAGTCCTATAGTGCTGAATGTGTTTGTTTTCTTTTAACTTTAGCTTTGTGGATTTAATTTTGTTTTGTTTGTACATTCCAATGGGTTAATGCAATTCTAGATCAGATTAAATTGCATTTTTTTTCCTTCTGTTTGATGTAGACCCTTCTCATAACTAGGAGTAATCATCCACAAATTACTGCATTCTGGTGCACTCCTCTGAGCGATTATGCCACTAAAACTGTTGCTTGCTGAAAAGGAAGTGCAGAATGACACGAACATTTTTATCTAGCTGAACAAATCTACCTAAATTGATTTATGGCATTGTTTGCCAATTCAAATACAGGATGAGAACTGTCAGCATAGCACAACATAGATCCTGCTTGGTGCAAGTTAAACAGTGGTGGAACCAAGGCAGAACATAAATCTACTGATTCTTTGAACTTTGTTCCATTCCTTTGACTGCTTTGTCACATCCCATTGTCTTGTGACCTTTCCCTGAAACATAAGGGCCAAAAGGGTAAATATTTCTCCAATAAAAGACCTTCAACATTTTCAAAGCCTCAACAGCTGTCGTAGTTTGAGTAGCTAGCCTCAAAAATAAAGCCTGCCAAGATCCATGTACAATACTGAAGTAGTGACTAAGATCTCTGGAGTTCCAGAATTGCATCAGTTTTTGTATTCTTGTACTGAATATTTGGGGAACATGGATATCAAATCCTTTTCCATTGCTTTATACTTGTCAGAAGCAGTGATATTTCCACAGTATGAAAGAGCCTTAGTCACAGGCTACAAATATATTGGAGAACAAAAAGATAAATGGAAATTATGCTGAGGTGTTGCTAGCTTGGCACATAGGAAGGGTATGTTAGAATTGATTTTACTTACATGAAGTATATTTACTTATATAAATTTATTTACTTTTGAATATGAAGAAGTTTCTGTGTCGTTTGAAACCTGAGTGCTAATATATTATTGTGAGAACTGTTTACTGGTTCTCCCTTTATTCTAATGAAATAGGTACATGTGAATTTATTTCTGATCTCCCATGGCTTTGGATATGTTTGCAAAATAGAAAAAGAATGCTTCCCAAGTGATGTGCTTTCCATTTTGTTTAAATACACATTTTTTTTTTCAGTCTTAGGTTCAGAAGATAGTTGCTTAGGTAGTCATCTGTTTAAAAAGGACCTGACGAACTTGAAAAAGCAAAGAAAATAACCTCAGTTATCTGATGTCTCCTGTCTATGATTGCCCAGTGCTACAGTAACAGAAATAGTATCTGTTCGGTGGTGATATTTTTGAGGATGTGCAGCGGGAAAGTTTGCAGGCAATACAGAACTATGAGGAGTGTTATTTTGCCTAAGAAATATGTTTTGGTGGATCAACCCAGCAACAGAAGCCAGCTGTGCTACCTAGATACAGCAGCCTCAGCGGAGCAGGAACCCTGCTTGGTGATCACTAGAGCAACTTTGCTGGTGTTTGTGAATAGCAATAAACAGTGCCAGTTCTGATAGTATGATCCCTGGTATGATTGCAGAGATTATACTATGAAGTTTCTTTGGGACTGGAAAATAATCTTTCCCTGAGGTACTTTTCTCTGATCCTGCCTCTTACTTGCTTTGCGTGGTGGTGACTGGGCTGCGTGTGTAAAAACAGCGGGCGCCTCTGTTGCTGCCCACTCAGAGATGCTGATTCTTCCCAGTAATGGAGAGAGAGAAAGTCAGCTCCTGAGCCACCAGCATTTGGGCTTCTCTGTGGAGGTTTCTCACTATGTGCTATTTAGCCTCATTGTGCTTGACTATTTGTATTTTACTGTGTTCCTCCAAACTAAGTTATCTGTGTATGGAGCTGAACTGCCTTGTGTAGATATTGGACATTTGTCAGGGACATGTTCCCATATTTTAGGGTATGAACTGATTTAACTCGCTTTTCAGTGTTTCACAATATTGAAGAAGCCATTGAAATAATATTGAAGGTATTGTAAATCTGGCTCCTTTTTGACCACGGAAAGAATCGTGGTTCTGTGCTTCTGAAGATGCTTTGCTTTTCATTAATATTCAAAAAAGTAATTTATCGTATACTTTCCTTAGTCCTTATTTATGGTGTTCAGTGTTGCTGTCGGCAATAGAAGGGATTTGATATTTAAGCAAGAACAACATTGTCTGCGATGTCCTGAATAATTGTGCTTCTGACTGGAGGGAATGGGGCTTCAGTGGAGCACAGAGATCAAGCGTTACGTTAAGCCATAGGATATACTGTAATTAAGATTTATGAAGTACCTCTGGTTGTGGGCTCCAGGGCAGAGAACGATGATTTCATAAGTAGTAAAATATGAGAACCATATGCGTGTCCTGGTTCAACCTGCTGCAAAAAGGCAAGCAGGAAAGAAAACTTTCTAAAACTAAGGAGGAAACAGCCTAGAGTTGAAATATTCCTGATCTTAGCTTTTTAGATTTGTTTGGTTTCGTTTTAAAATAATAATAAAAAAATAAAAAAAAAATTTAAGAAAGGAAGAAAGGAAGAGAGAGGTGGAGATGATGTGGGTAGGGTGAAAGTTGACTACGTATGCAATTTTTACCCTAAATTTGCCAAGTCTAGCAACAGCTAGAGTCTTCACCATGCAGAACTTTAATTTGGGAAATAAAGGATTAGTTAGAAAGTATATAAGCAGCTAGTGGAGACAGTGGATAATCTTTTAGAGTAGCTCATGACCATGGCATGGAAGCACCTTGCTTAATTTTAAGTTGCTCAGAGTAGTTATGGCCAATCGGGAGCAAACAGTACTGTATTTTTATCTTCTGCACTAGCACAAGCACATACTGCTGTTCTGAACTTGTAAAAGAGTTACTACTAAAGGGACAGCCTGTGGGTCGGTTAAAATAACTTTTATACCTAGGCAGGACACCATAAAACAGCCGAAAGTTTAATCTGTTATGTTAATGCCTTCTGAGTATCTTCCTGAAATTCTCTTTCCCCTTTTCATCATTTTTGGATCCTTCTTCAACAGCTGATGAGTCCTTTACTGGTTTCGCATTGTATAACCTAACAAATAGCTCCATGTTGGATAAAAGATGGGTGTAATTTTTAACATTAGGCTATAACCCTTTGGAAAAACTATTTTAGTTCTTAGAAGAATCATATTATAACTGATCTACTTGTACATTCCAGCTGTTGTAATGGAGAGATTGTGTCTGCTGCTTGTGTCTGCCCTTAAGTATAGCAATAGTACAGCTGTGAGCACACACTATTTTGTTTTGGTACACGCAGCCAGATGAGCACACTCCAATGATGTAAGTTGTTCATGCCCCTCATCTAATTTTGGCCTAAAATTAAAGAGAGATTTTTTACAGATAACTTGGAAAATTTCAATACCTCCCAACTTTATAGGAACCAGCAACAAGCAGCAGTTTGGCTCGTTGGTTCAAGTCTGCTTTGCAGAGAATCCTTGGTAAGAATAAATATGCTTTCTTGTCTTACCTCTGTGCTGCTCACGTACGCAGCAATTAGGGCCTCAGTTCTCCTTCATTTCAGCCAGTCTAATTTGACGCTCAGTTCTTTTTCATAGGTTTCTGATGTGGTTCAGTAACTCGTGCAGTAATTTCTGTTTCAAATCTGTAATCACAGGGCCATTTGACTTCTGTCTTGTTTGCACAGAATGAAATACAGCTGATGTGGTCCCTAGCTTTTGACAGGTCTGTGATAGCTCACAGATCAAAGATACACTGCCAGCAACTGACAGCCTCCAGATTATAATGATATTCAATAATATAGCAACAAAATGTATTGTGGAACAGCTTCCACATTACCCATTCATAGCGTGCAATACCTGAACTCCCAAGGCTCGTAGGCGTTATCCTAACATGCCAAAGGGCCGTGAGAGCGTGCAGCCTCCTGGCAGGCAGGCAGGCTGCCTCTGCCCTGCCCTCGCCGCCGCTCGCGCCGTCACTCCCCGCTGCCTGCGTGGCCCCGTGCGCCTGCTGCTGCTACATGGTCTCGCTTAAATGCTCACCGGGCGCGCAGATGACTATGACAGAAAACACGAGAGACTCACCGGAAAGGTGAGTACCAGCGCGGGGCTTTTCCACTTGCATTAGAGGCAGTTCTGAGCTTATAGTTGAAAACAGAGAGAATCTGCAACCCACCGAGGCATGACTAATCATTTTGCTAAAATCCCTGGTATTCTCTGGGTAAAAGTGTTTCTTTTAGCCCTATTGTTAGCAGCAGTAAACGATAATTTGTAGTGTTGTATAAGGTGTGTGTCTCTGTCCAGGTCTTAAATTCTTTGCAGGGAAACGACACTAAATGTCTGGTTTCTTTGGAGCATTAGTGAAGTATGCTACTTATTGCTGCTGCTGTCAGTAGCACTCTGTTCATTGTTCTTATTCTAGAAAAGATGTTAAATGATTAACATAAGTGCTTTGAACTTCTTCAGTGTCAAATGTTTGTTTTTTTTTTATTTTTTGTTGTTTTTTCTTAAAGTATTTGCTAGTTTAAAAGGTAATAATGTGAAAAGATTCACTGTATTTATTTTGTAATTTTCCTGCATGGAGATAAATGTAAGCAGAATCAATAAAATGTTATTAACAGTAACGTCTAAAGACTTTGAGAGATGAAAGTGTGTTTATTACAGTCTTGAATACGCTGTTTGGTTCAGGCACTGGCAACCTGGTTTAAACCAGGATCTGGTTTAAAAAAGGCAGGTAAGAACCATAATACATGCAAACAATAATTGACAAAGTTGTAGTTATTATGGAAAGTAAGACTCAGAGGAGATTCCAAGAGTTAGGCAGACATGATACTGCATTTTTTATCAAGTTGTGTGTTTTTGCTATTTTTAAGGAAGTAACACGGTTTCCACATCAGTTAGAGCTGTTGGAGTCAGGAAATTGGTGAGGGTTTTGGTTTTTTTTTGGTACAGACTTAACATACCACATATTAATGCAATATAGTTCTTCTGTCATTAGATGCAAGGTGCCCCTGTTTCACATGTCTTAATATTGGCCAGGTTAACTGTAACTTTGTCAGTGCAAAATCTGATCTGCTGGGGATGAACTGGGGCCAGATTTTTTCAGCTGGTCTGTATTATCCCATTGCAAGCAACCCAGAGACCAGCTGAGAACCCTCACAAAAGGTCAGACTGACATCTGAGTGTTGTACAGGAGAAAAATACAGAGTAAGCTACCAAGATCATCATCTGACTCAGGGATGCAGCAGCACTTCTTAGGGAAAGTGTGTTGGAGCACATACAATGCAAAATTTTAACCAATTTACAAGACCATGATAGTTCATTGGTCAGGAACCATGAGTAGGAGCTGAGTTCAAGCAGTTGTTCAGTAGCAACGGGTATAATAATCTGATGTAATACAGAAACTTTTCACCCTTAACAAATCAGCAGCCTAATCACAATGCCACTAGCCTGGTGTCAGACTATCACACAGTCAAGGTGTGTGTTGTCACTCAGGGCTTCTGTGTTCCTGCTGGTTGAGCTCATCAGATTACCGTGCTCCACATGGTAACATCCACATGCAAAAGTACTATTTACAACACTTGCTTCGCTATCAGAAAGATTGAAGTTTGAATTAATTTCCACATATTGTAGTATTAGGTTTGGTTTAAAAAAAGAAAAAAGCACAGCACGTGACATGGAATATAATTCCATCTTTTGCAAGTATTAGAAATGAAACAGCAGATTTTTCACGTGGAAATAAGGCTAGCACTGAAGGTGACAAATTCAAATATAGTAGTACTGTTCCAGTGAAAGAAGAACATATGTACTAAATTTATTCTCTCTTCTGGCAGGTCACCTACGTCTGACCTCAACATGTCATTGCATGAATGTATGGCAGCTTTGGATTTATTTCTTAACAACAAGTTCTCAGATGCTTTGGCTTCCTTACAAGCAAAGTAAGTTGACAGCTTTTTCTTCACTTCTTCATATTTCATGAGAATGGACTAGGCAGCTAGTACTCTGTCAGTAGTCATTAGACTGTACAGTTTTCTTCCAGAAAGGGGTAGTAAAGAATATGCTAAGTTCTTGAGAAGGCAGAAAAAGGACTTTACACATAAGTACTTGAGTAAGTAATAACACGATCACAGGTAATTGTAGAAAGTGCTGGATTGCTGTCCAAAGAAATAACCATTTAACTGTAGAGTAATATGTGAGATTCATAAAATAATTTCTAAAAGTTTTGGCTCTTTCTAGGTTTTGTTTATTTATTTGTTTGTTTTTTGTATATGTATCTTGTTCTGAAGTTACATGTGCTCTTGGCTTCTAAGTCTGTTGTTATTTTCCATCTCTTCCCCAAGTTACGCTTAATTTATTTTTGGTCCATCAGCAAATTATATCATGCAATCTTTCAGGTCGCTGGAATATCAAGCAAGTATAATTCATAGGTAGTGCAGGTTATATATTTTTACCATTTCACTTTGCTATTTCCTTTATCCTTGACTGCATTTGTTCTGAAGTGTTGGGTCACATAATCTGAACTTTGGTTTCTCACATGCAAGTTCAGTGAAAGCCCATGCAGATGCTTTTCTGCAAATATTAAGGCTCATTGCATCTTCATTCACACTTGTCTGATTAGGCCTCACATTCTGAAAAGTAGCAAGAGTTGCAGGTTGCAACAGCTATTTTTCTGCCCAGTTATTCTTTTACTCACTCAGATGTATTACATGAAAGTAATCATCAGTATCCTATATTTCCCTCCTGTCCTCTTTTCATGTCTTCCTGAAGATGTGACTGCTATGGCAAGAGCCACCAAAAAGGAATATATTTGGAATATATAAAAACGTATATATTTGTTATGCATCAGTCATCAGTCAATAAATGCATCATTCAATAAATGCTGTATATCTGTTTTACCAAAGTATCAACCTCCGACTTTGATACTGAAATAGGTAGGTTACCCATTTAAGTATATGCTGTAAAAGTAATACTTGGTAAATTGTGGAATCAGATGTGTTCCTCATACTGGTTTTATTCACAGCAGTTTTGTTTTTAGTGTTTATATATCATCAGAAGATATCATAAAAATGACGATAAGAATAGCTGAGTTCTCATTAAATTCTGATAGTAAAGCCCTTGTGCCCATCTGGAAATAGTTACTCGGGGCTTAGCAAAAATGAGGGAGAAACTGAGTTGAAAGCAGTTTCCAAAACACGACAAAAGCTGCTGAGACTGTGAATATCTCCCTGCCCCCCGCAAATCCATTTTTATTCTATTGCGTGTGGTTTCCATTCAGCTTTTGCGAGATCCTGCAGAATTCATTTTGTGGGCTGACTTTCTGTTTTTGCACCTGCAATACGAATGTATTTCCCACTGCATAACCATTTTGAAATTGATATTTTTAGTTTTAGCTTGTTGTTAAGAGGACGCCCCTCTTCCTGTTAGCCCTTGGCAGTGAGGGAGATGGAGAAACAGAAAGCTAAATTTCACTACAGATTATATCCATTATAGACACACTCCCTCTCCTTAGGGAATGACAAGGGTTGTAAAATAGGCATATGTGGTAATATTCAGTATTTTCTTTGGGATTCATCAGTTCCTCACTGTTGTCTTTTAGCATGCTGAGATTTGAAATTGGTTTTCACAGGCCATAAACATGCTATCTTTGTTTTAAAAAATTATTTTCGATTTTTACCCACTTGCAAAGAATTTTGCATCTTAGATTTTGCAGCTTTTCCACATACATATAGCACATACTCTGCTTTGTATTACATTATTGCAAATTCGCTAAATTACATTTGGCTTCTACTTTCAATCTCCAGCTGATATGTACCATGTGTAGCTGAGAACAGATTTTGGCAATGTATGAGAGTTAAAAAAACAGCAGATCTTCCCTTGCAGCTTAAAAATAAATATCCTGGGATGATGTCTAGACTTGTGTTGAAGTAAAGGTCTTTTTTCCTGCTAGAAAAACATACCCTGCATAAAGAAGAAATGTAGTTTCATAAATATTTCAATCTGGCTTTCTTCTTTCTTCTTTTTTTTTTTTGTTTCATAGTGCAAAACTTTTTTTTCTGCAGCTACCTTTTAGATTTTAGAGTTGATTTTCTCTTATTAATATTTATTTCACAGTAGTGGCTTCCAGCTCTGTTGTGGTTTCTGCCCTAATTAATTTAATCTCTTATATGGAATATTCATATTAAATCTAAGAACTTCAACAAATTCTTCAAATTCAATCAACAAACACAACAGGGATTTTCAAGGGGATTTTTGTTAACTGTGACAATGAATAACACTGTGCAACTGTCCAGTTACTGGGGCAGGTAAAAGTCTCATCTTCCTATACCCCAAGATGCCTCCAGAATTAAAATCTGAATAGATTTTTTGCACTCATGTAATTGCAAACATATCATCATTCAATGAGTCAATCTTTCCCTCCCTAAGCCAAATACTGTTTGATTTAATATTCTGAAGGAGTGCATGAAATAATTACCTGATAGTTTGCTGATGACAAACCATTTGGGAGCATGGCAAATAACAAAGACAAATTCATGACATAGAGTAATCTGAATGATGGGCTGAGATGCAGCACGTCTAATTTTGTCACTGGCCGCCACTGAAAAGAGGCCGGCCCCATCCTCTTTACTCCCTCTATGTTGCAGTTTACAGGTTTATATGTCTCGAGAACGACAAACAGGGCAATTGACTTTACTCTGGAAATGAACTCCCAAAAGTACCTGGATTTGTTTTAATGTGTTAATTCTAGTAGTAAGGTGTCTCAGAAAGTAAGTTTGGCCCTTGGATGTGCGAATGAGCATGGCAGATAGGGTACAGGGAGTTATATTACCTCTTGTGTAACCATTATTGGAGCATTGGGGTTCTCTGGTACCAGTTTACCACCACTGGCGTTTTAACAATATGTTCATATTACAATATTAGATGTTATTGTATGCATTGTAATTAAAAAGATAATAGAGGTAATTAAAATTTTAATGGAAATACTCATTTGAAATAGTAACTGCCATCTTCGTATGGCAAAATATGTTTGTCCATTTCAAAATAAAAGCAAAAATGAGGTCATTCATTTGGTGGAATGTGAAACTAAAACAAGTAAAATAGCAAGGGGAATGAAGCTTTCATATCTAGATCTCAAGAAATATATATATATATATATATATAAAGTAAGTTTGGATCATATCATCTTTTTTTTTTTTTTTCCTTGAGTGATTTAGTTGCTTAGTATCATTGATAGAGGATTGCTCTAGAGGTAGCAAAGGTTAATTTTTGCCTCTGAAAAAAATTAACCACCATCAGGGGCTCCTGAGGATAATTAGGGACATTTTCTTTGCTCCATCAAGCAAAGGAATTAATGTGGGATAGTGTATGAAAACTTGGAAAGCTTGAAGGGAGTAAGGTGAGCACAGCAAGACATTGGATCACTGTTTAATTTAGGACTGTCTAAAAAATTAGCCTTAATCTTTCAATTCAGTTCAAGTATCGTATAGGATATGGAGAGGCATATGTATTCCCAGGGGAAGAAAGCAAATGGACTGAGGTGTCTTTAAAGTTTGGCTTTTTCTCCTTTAAACAAAACTGTGTTCACCTTGAAAGAAAAGAAAGTAGCTCATCTTGATAACAAACATGCACATATTGGATTGCTAGGAATGGGTATATCGAGGTTGGAGATTTTGTTGAAAGGGTGTTTTGTTTTATTGCAAACATATTGAATATTCCATGTTATACAGAACTGACCAATCCTATCTAAAGGTGTAAACAATTAAAATAAAAATGGTTGCTCTCTAGCAATATTTTTGTAAATGACGCTCTGTGTCAGGGATGAATTAAATGCAAGATCTGCAAAGAGTTTCTGTGGCAGGAGAATTGTCCCAGATTTTGCCTTAGCTTGTTTCCCAAGCCTTTCTTATTGGATCTTCTAGGCTGGAGGATATCTTGATTCATTTTCAGGGGATTATAGCCTGCATGGGTGCTGGGAGAATGCTGTCAATGTGTGCAATCCATAAGCCCACTTCCTGCTGGTCTGCAGATAGGAATTACTTGTTTTCCCTGGATTCTTGCCAAGGTTTTGGGCTTTATTTAAGAGACATGATCTGAACTCCCTCAGAAGAATATTTAAGTTGGACAAATTGTGCTGGGAGATGGCAGAAGGGAAGAGGAAGAAAAAGCTGTAGCTTTTGGCTAAGACTGAAACAATTTTGACAGGAAGATTATATGATGAAGGTTCTGCTTTGGCTCCTGTTGTAGTATTGTCCTACTTATCTCCTTGGTTCTGTCCTGAGTAACTGCCCAAAAACAGAAGAATAATGTCTGATTATTGTCATGTGTTCGTTAGATAATTCATTAACAAAACATGATTCTTTTATCCCCAAGTGGTTACCTGTATGGTTAATTCCAGTGCTTTTTGTTATGTATGATAAATACCTGTCTTCAGCCCAGAATTGGAATATTTTAGCAGCTATTGACTTTGGAGCTGTAGACATGATTTGCTGCGCAAATAGGATTAGCATTTCTTGATTGTGTTAGCCTTTTGCATGTCCTTTGCGTTTGATTTCTAGTTCATTTAGACCTAGTTCCCACCAAACTAATATGGTCTTGGCTTTGGTGTTTTTTTTGTTTGTTTGTTTTGTTTTGTTTATTTTGAGTAACAACAAAATCAAATCAGCTATACTTCAGTATTTTATGTTTTACTGCAGAACTAAAGACAGTATGTACCATGCACTCACTTATGCCACCATACTGGAAATGCAAGCTATGATGACATTTGATCCTCAGGACATACTGAACGCAGGAAACACAATGAAAGAAGCTCAAGCCACCTGCCAAAAGTAAGTTTGAGGAAGGTCAATGTAGCCCCTTCAGGAAAAAAGTTCTGAAAGATATATGGATTAAAAAAGGACATGTCATTTCATAGGAATTGTAGGAAAATTGGGGTTGGAAGGAATGTTGGGAGGTTGGCTAGTCCAGCCTCCTGTTCAAAGGAGAGTCAGCTGTGAGGTTGCACCATGTTACCCAGGGTTTTCACCAGTCTGGTCTTGAAAACCTCAATTTACTGCAATATCTGATTTTTCTTGTCAATTAGATTCTAGTCCTCTCTCTGCTCCCAATTCCGCAGTGTCTGGAGGCCATTTCCCATTTATAAACAGAGCAAAATCTTCCCATTTGGGGATGATTAGCTGTAGCCATCTGTCTTCCTGAACCAACCCTGCTCCTGCTTCTCTGCACACACATACAAAATAAATCAAAAAGCCTGCTTATCTCCTTCCACTATCAGGACATTTTTCTATGGGGAGAACATCCCAGGATATCCATATTGGCAAAATTCTGTATGGGAGATGTTCAGGTTTGCATAAGTGTGGGGAGGATAACAGAGGTTTTGTTAGCAGTAGAGGAGTGTTACTGCCTGTATGGTTGGGCAGCTGAAGGGTTCGGTTCTCTCTGTTGGTTGTGCTTCTTGTCAGAATGACCAAGCTGCTTTTTTTTTTTTTTTTTTTTTCTCTCTTTTTTTTGTTTTTGGAAAAAAACTTAATTGTTTTTAATGACCACTTGGTCCTGTTCAGGCCCCTGTGCTTGTTTTCATGTCCCCCT
>NW_010581177.1:0-32377 GCF_000705375.1 Tinamus guttatus | reverse complement strand
TTTTGGTTGTTTTTTTTGTCAAAATGACCAATCTGTTTTTTTTTTTTTTTTTTTTTCTCCTCTCTTTTGTAGGTTTAGGAAGAAATCTACAGTAGCTGATTCCTTCAATAACCTTGTGCATAGACAAAGCCTTGAACATTTTACTGAAGGTAACCTGCTTAATGCTTTCTTCTTTTTCCCCTTAAAACTGTCTAGAGCTGCCCACCCAGTGGCAACTTTCTGCAAGTTGCCAGGTGAGTGACAGAACTGCTGACTTGGCATTTCCAATATGGCTGGTTTGCTGTTTTGGTGAACTGCGATATCACCACTTCAAAAATGAGCAGTTTTGGTCAGTGTTGAGTCTGTATTTCCAAAAATTGCTGGGTGAGGAAATCACTAGGAAGAATTAGAAATGTCTATAGAGGTTCTAGATTCTATAATTCCTGGAAGGCACCAGGGAAATTTCCAGAAAGGTTCTATGACCTTGTGTCATTGCTCTTTAGAATGCTTCAGTAGCCTAGAACTGAACACTGCATCTGGAAAAGAATTCTTCCAATCTTTGAAGAGCTTATTCTTATGTAAATGGTCAAAATATGTTTTTAATTATTTTTTGTCCGATTGATTTTTTTTTCTTTCTCCCTCTGTGTGATGCTAGAGGAAATCCATGCAGAAATTTGCTATGCTGAATGTTTACTTCAAAGAGCAGCGCTCACGTTCCTACAGGTACAGATTCCTATGTGCTTCTTTGGAAAATAAGTAGCAGAACATCCACATACTGTTTCACTTTGTTAAAATCAACAAAATGCTAAAAAATCCTAGTCTAATATAAAGGATTTAAGCTTTCATTTGGATCAAATTTGGGTATTTTCTGCATATGGGGAGATAGTATCATGTCCTGTTATTTCTCTGGATTATTTACTGCTCAATACACATTGCACTAAATACTTCTCCATCCTTTGGGTGCATGAAATACCACCATGCATGTTGTGTGTTGGGGTATCAGATACTTCTCCATCCTTTGGGTGCATGAATGCATGTTGTGTGTTGGGGTATCAAATAAAAGAGAGATGGTCACTCTTAGCTGTGCTGTGCTGGAATGCAAGGGAGATCTTGTTTCAGGCTGATGTTTGCTTTCACAAGACTGCTTTCTCACTGCTTTGTTCCAAACGTGTTATAGTCTGCCTTGCTGTTAAGCTCCATGTATGAATTTCACTAGGCAGAGCTGCCTGCCTTGAAAAGAAAGGGAATGCTCCCTCTTCTTTGTTTTTTGTCCATCTGGAGCAGAGAAGTTTAGTTTGCTCAGGAGTTAACATCAGCAGCAGATACTTGGGCTCCAGCTTGCAGTTTAAGCAGTTAGTGATAATTTTGAATACCGATTTTTTTCTTCTTGATTTGGCTGTACTTGCTGTATGACAGCAGGCCTCTTAATCTATGGGGAGAAGATGATAAAAGTCACATTCAGGAAAGGACTTGTGCTTCTTGGCTCGATGATGGTGATAAAGAAGTGCAGGTGGTAACTTTATTATTTTTGGGAGCTGCCAAATGGGGTCTAATAAATGCTTGTGGTAATTTATGAACTAAGTCAGCATTCTCAGCTGTCTGCCATGCCCCTGGGCTGGGACCTGTTGCTCCACAGCAAGGCCAGCAATAGAAACAGTGGTTTCTGAAGGCTTTTGGAGTGATGATAATGATCCCTCTTTGAGAAGATGCTGGACTTTGACGTGGCTATTTCTGCTGCTGTGAGATTAGTAGCCTCTGGCACTGAGTACAGTCGAGGGTGCCTTAAGCTACGACAGCAATATTTTTCAAAACTTGTCCATTGTGGCTCTAAGAATGGATTATTTATTGCAAGATCTTTTGGGTTTAAATGCTGTTTTCTCAGTTATATATTTTTTTAGAAATCTTTTATAGGCACAAGAGACATTTAAGAGTAAGAGAATAATTTCTTGTCCTCTCCTCTGTGCAGGATGCCTGTGTGGATGCTTCTTCTCTTCTGTGTTTAATTTTTCATGAAAGGGTTTTAAAAATTAAACAAAGGCACTTGGTTCCAACAGCTACTGAAGAGGGTTAGTTTTGATGCTTAATGTGAATGACCAAACCCTGTTGAAAGCCCACATAAAAATTAGTCTCAGGATTTTTCAGGAACTGGAATATTGTCATACTGGTTATCTCTGTTTTTGGTAACAATGAGTATTCTGAATTGTTGGTCCAAACCTGGGGTAAATACTACAGTTTTAAAACATTGTCTTTTTTCCTCCCTTCTCCAATTCAAAGGAGAACATACTTTTTTTTCTTTCCTTTTTTTTTTTCATTGAAAGGAAGATATAATGAGGCCTTTAGATATGGATAGGTGTGCCAAAACTCCTCTCCTCCCTGCTGCAGAGGACTATAAAGGATAACCTTATCACAGAAGGCATCAGAATAAAGTGAATGTGTCTAAAGACAGTAAAAATATGTTAATTAGAAAGGAAATCATAAATCCATATATTGTTCATAAAGATATACACTGTTGCTCTCATGATGGGGATGTTCACGACCTATTAGTAGACAGAAAGCAAAAGTCGTTCATGATGTTCACAAATTCGTATTGGTAATGTGCTTCATTCCTAATAGGATGAGAATATGGTTAGCTTCATAAAAGGAGGCATCAAAGTCAGAAACAGTTACCAAACATACAGGTAAGTCAAAGTGGTGCTATAGTTGAACATACTCTTTCAATAAAAAAGTAGTGCTGGTGGAGTTCTGTAATTCACAAATTAAATACTGTTGTATTAATTTATTCTTGACATAAGAAAGGACAGTGATATTGTGTTTGGTTCAGAGTACAAATTTGTGTTAGATATACAGTGAACGGGGGAAAAAAAAAAGATATTGCTGTTCGCTCTTAAGGTTCACCTACTTTAAATACAGTTTCATTAACACTGTGTGAACAAATGCAGCTGTTCTAAATGGTGTGGTGTTCATTTTGTCCCACAGCAGAATTTGAATGACTCGCAGGTCATGAGATATATGAAATGGCATTTCTGTGTAGATCAGGCTGCAACTGTGACTTGGGAACCTTCAAAACCGGTAGCTGAAGCACAAATAATTCAATAATAAATGCATGAAACTAACATAAAATTAAGAGACAATTAAGTGAAGAGCTTTCGGTTAAAAAAGTGTAAAAGGCTTCAAATAATGACTGAACAAATTTGTAGGAAGAGGTTTACTGGAGCTAGTTACCATAGTAGAACAGACTCAATGTTCCTGCATCATAAAGATCCTAAGCAGTCATTTCATAGAGGATGTTTTCCCAAGCATCTGCCACTGTCCGTGTGAAATACTGGGTTGGCTGGACCTTTACCTTGGTTGGGTAGGACAGATCTAAAGAGAAGGTGCATGCCACTGAAGATAAGGAGCCAGGCTGCTTATCTCTGCACGCATGCTCTGCCCATCCCTTAGAGTCAAGAAAACTAAAGCATCTGCCCAAGCAGATCTGTCTTCATTCAGTAAGTTATACAGAGCTTCTTTCAGCACGTGCAAAGTGTTTTGAACTATAGTAGTAAGTTGTAAAAAGGTATGTTGCAAAGTAGACCATAGAAAGTAATTGTGTACCTCAGTAAGTTAACAGCAACTCTAGTATTACTGTTGTCTTACTGGAAAGACAAGGTCTTGTTGATCTAGTAGCTGTTATATGTTCTCCTTTTGAAGAAGTATAAATACCAACTTGCATAGTACTAACATATACTTGACAAAGGCAGAGCTTGTATGTAAAATTGGTAGTGAGGATTTTTGCACTGGATGTTTGGTGTCAAGAAATACTGTGTGTAGTTTTGATGAGTGAGTGATGCAGCAGGTTACAGGGAAAACTTCAAATGAAGTGTAGAACAGAGACTTTGTTTGCTTTAAGTATTTTTCACACTATTAAAAGCCATTTAAAAGCCATCTTTTCTTCCCCCACTGCCATCAGCAGAGTTTGGTAATCTGCAATAACAGCCTCCTTGGAAAAGAGAGCAGGGGTAAAAGTTGCAAGGATGCAGTTTTAAAAGCTCTTTCTTCAGGGAGAAAAGATACCATACGCTATAAAAAGATGGAATTAAATAAAATAATTGAGAATGAAACGCTTGATGTCAGTGCATTAAAAAGTCTGAGGACAACTTGCACAGCAGTACAGACTGTATGAATAATTTAAAAAGGTGAAAGCTAAATATGCATCATACTTTGTTTCATGTTAGGTCATCTTATTTATTTTTATTTAGGTTTTAAACTTGGAGCAGCCACAAAAAGTCATATGTGCACCATACACAGAATTGCATCCAGCGTGTTCTTCCTAGAAATGCGCTGAAAGAGGGGAAAAATGAGTGTGTCCTTTTTTTGTGTGCAGTGATGGTGGCTCCCAATGCAGGTCTATTATTAAGACTGCAGTTATAATAAATAGTCTTATATCTGTTGGCAACAGCCAGTAGATGAAAACATGACAGCCTGAACACAAACACATGGCTACTCTTAAAGCTAAATGTTTTTTTGTTTTTCCTCTATGTAATTGAAATAAGCTAATACAGTAGCGTGAAAGACCCACATCTGTTGCAGTTGGAGACAAGACAGCTTCAAATCCAGGCAGATTATGTGGAGGAGTAAAGGGACACTACCAACTTGGGATTTGGGAAAGTTAGGAAAAAAAAAAAATGAAAAGTATTTTTCAGCTAGCACATCTGCCGCACTTTAATATATTTCTTACAATCATATTTTTTCATCCATAACAAAATGTTCTTCTGAATGAACAGAAAATTCAAAAGAAAGGGAATAATTTATCCAGGGATTAGTGAACCTCAAATCAAATTTAGTAATATAAAAATTACAAAATTCTCACCTCCCTCCTGCACTGCCCATTATCTCCTTCTGTGATACCAAAGGCTGGTGTTACTCCCAACTACCATTCTTAAAACATTTTCAAGCAGAAATGTAGTTAGAAATTGACTATGTTTGACAGGAATTCACCTCTGGAACCCCTTATTTTTGAATAAGGAGAGTGAAGCGGTTTGTTGATTAACCCACTAAAATGCTGTAGGTGTTGTTGACCTGGGTGAGATGAAAAAAAAACATCTTTTTTGAACTACTATATAGTTCAAGGTAATTGGCTGTTTTCTTACTGAATTTTAAATAGTATTAACCATTTTATTCACTTACATTGTAACTCAGTCTTTTGCATTTTCAGAGAGCTGGACAGTCTCATACAGTCTCCACATTATGTCAAAGGCGAGAACCATCATCATTTTGAGGGAGGTGTAAAGCTTGGAGTTGGAGCATTTAATCTGGTATGTACCAGCAATTCTTCACTTCAGGTGATGTCCTGCAAATTCCTGAAAATGCTTCAGGTTAACTTAAAAACCTGAGAAGTTCCACTGACATCAGTGAAAACTAATCACATGGTTAAAATTAGGTATGTGTGCTGATACTTGCAGGATCCAAGTCTCTGGTCTAACAACATCAGATAGAAATTCACTTCAGTAATAATACATGAGCCTACTACCTGAAACCTGGGCAGTGCAGCTCTGTGCGTGCAGCCCCACTGGCACATCCTCATGGAGCAGTGAAAAACAGAGAAAGCAGATACCTATGCCTGCCTTCCATTTGCTTTTTAACTGCCCCTTGGGGAGAAACTGGGGTCTGCAAAGGGGAACTCAGCAGTTGACAGGGGAGGGTGCATGCAGGGGCCTTGGGATACTGTTCTGTCTCTTGTTCACTGCTGTTGCTTGTGATCTGATAGGGAAAACAGTGGTCTAGTGGTGGTGACATGACACAGGACATGGTCTTTTACGGCAGCTAAAAGGACAGTTCTTAGCATGTCACAGGCAGTGGCCTAGAGTTCTTGAGAGGAGACTGTTGAGGCTGTTGAGAAGGTGCTTGGTGCTCTTCCCTAGGGCTGAGAAGAACCTCACTTGTGGGAGGTGTGCCCAGAGCTGTTATTGAGCAGGTGGGTGAAGGAAGGAACTGTAGGAAGGAGGTCATTAGGAAGAGGATGAGGAGGAGATCCATAGGATGCTGGCAGCAGTGCTGCAAGGGCAAGAGTCAAGGTCTCAGCCTGCAGAGAGGATAGGGTGACACAAGGTCAAGCAGGAGGACAGCAAATCACAGAAAAAGCTATCTGGAAGCTTGTGACTCATCTCAGCCAGAAAAGAGCCCATTCTGGCAAAATGTAAAGACCATATACAGGTCTGGCAATAGGAGGGAAGGACTAAAGAGTTCTAGTTCTGCTGGAAAAGACAACTGGGCAAACAATTCCTGCTCAACCAGTCAAAACCAGCAGGGAGAAAGAAGCAGCAGCATTTAATGTTTATTAACTAACACTTGTTAAAGGCAACTCTCTTCTGCTGATCTGACATTCTTGCCTCGAGCTAAGATCCATGGTGCTGTGAAGAGACTGCCAAGGCTTTTCAGTCCCACGAGCTACTACCCTTTTTCTCTTCTGTGTGAACACCAGTGACACTACAAAATGTGACCTGAAAAAGGTCAAATGGGGCTGCAGACAGCTGGACCGCAAAGCCAAGGGGATAAGTGCGTAGGCTCTTCTTTTTCCTCAATCCTGCTAGAGAAGGGGAGAAGCAGTGAGGAACAGATGTACGGTGCAGAGCAGCACCCTGCTGTGTGGCTGGTTTTTCTGACAGGTGTGACTAGTTTCACTGGTAGGATTTCAGTTTCCATGAGGTGTGCTTTGAAGACTGTGAACCACTGAGGGAAAACAAGACTCACTTATCAAAGAGTGACAAGGACATCTTTGCCTGTAGGGCTGGCTGACTTAGCAACTCAGGCTTTAAACTAGTTTTAATAGGAGGTGGTGTCCAAAGCCTGGAGGCAAACAAAGACAGAGGTGCCAAAGTGAAAGTGTATGGGGAACAGAGCAATGAGGGAGGCTCCCACAGGATCTGACAGGTCTGTAGAGTGCCTTTGGGTAGAAATCATGGGCTGCCATCAAAAGAGACCTTGTGGTAGGTGGACAAAGTCTTTAGACAACAGTTGCATTAAAAAATTTTCCTCAGTACTTTTCAGATACTCCTCAACTGCTTGTGCACAGCTATGTTGCTTTCTCAGCAAATACCAGGGTAGGTGGAAAATCTCATGTGAATAAGGCCTGCAGACCCAGTTGTTGTATATGTCATGTACATCCATCTTAATCCAGTGGTTGGATATGCCATTTGTGGGCCTACTGCGCATATATAAAAATGTGTTGGGAGACAGGACCATCAACAGCATCCTTAGCTGCTGTGACCATGAGATTGTTGGTTTTAAGATTTTAAGGGCATGTAAGGAAGATGAGTACCAATATAAAGACCTTATACTGCAGAAGATTTCAGCTTGCTCAAGGAACTGTCAGAAGGCATCCCATTAGAGTTTGATTGGAAGGACAAAGTTCCTTGGGAGTGCTAGGAGATTTCCTGAGACCTCTGCAAAACAAAACAAAAAAAAAAATCTGACCCCCTGTGTGGGAAAAGGAACAGGCATAACAAGAAATAGTCTTGTTAAACAATGAGCTATTGAGAGAGCTCAAATGCAGAAAAGAAGTGCATGAGAGATGAGAAAGGGGATGGGTTCCCAAAGAGGAATATAGGAATATTATTTGAGCACTCAGAGATACAGTTAGGAAGGCAAAAGCCCTGCTGGAGCTCAGCCTGGGAAGAGATGTCAAGGAGAACAAGACTTCTATAGGTGTGTGAGTAGTGAGCAGAAGTACCAGAAAGATGTAGCTTTGCGAATGGGTGGAGTGGTAGGTTGGTTACAAACAGCATACAAAAGGCTGGGGTACTCCAGGCCTTCCTTGCTTTGGTTGCCCTGGGTAAAGTTCCTCCAGGTCTTTATGCCATGAAGCAACAACCAAGCAAGTGGGGCAAACCCCCAAAGCAGAGCACAGTTGAGTTAGGGTGCATCTGTACAAATAGGATACATGCAGGTCTGGGACCTGACAGCTTGCATCCAACAGTGCTAAGTGTAAGTAGCAATAGGTGCAACTCTACATACAGCATAGTTTTGAATTCCTGTTAATTTTATACGCAAGTGTTGACTTTATACATAAACCACAGGCAGGCTGTAGAGTGCGATCATACATTTGGGATGGAAGTCTGGATTGAGCTGCAGTGCTGCACATAAACATATATTCATATGCGATAGAATTAGTGCTTTCAATAAGTGCTTGCCCGCCTTACCGTATGTGGGAGTCTGGTGTGTATCCAATGTTGGATTTATAACACCCAGAGAACAAACATGTACTGTGCAGGATGTGCCCAGTGTTTCTGAGTCTCCCCAGGATTACTGGAGTTACTGCTCATGTGCTGTGCAGAACGTATATCTGTGCAGAGACTTCTGGAGAGAGCTGCAAGAGTCCTGTGAGAAATTGGTACTTCTGCTTAAATCGTATGCAAAATATGACAGTTGTGTATGTTTGCCCAGGAAATCCTCAGACATATAATATTTCTTTTATTTGGAAAAGTTATATCAGACAACCTGCAGCTGGAAGGTGGAAACTATTACTGTGTAACTGTTGCATTTCTTTCTGTAGACTTTGTCCATGTTTCCTGCACGAATTCTCAGATTACTGGAGTTTGTTGGATTTTCTGGAAACAAGGTAAATTTGAAATAAATATTGACACACTAGTATACTATAATAAATGTCGACACACTTTAATTTTTTATATTCTTCTACTTACTGGTCTTTGATACTATAGTCAAATGTATTCTTAGCCTTTAGTGAATTACATAATCCTCACATTATCTGAGTGTCCCTGCATAGAATCCAGCTGGAGAAGGGAAAAGACTTTCAATTTCATTTTTGATTTTTTTTTCCTTCATGCCTTTGATAGCAACTGATAACTTGAATGTGGCACCTAAATTCCCCAGAATCTGTGCATAAAGAGTAATTGGTCTGACCTGTGTTGTCTGTGCATGCAGTAGAGGACAGAGATTTAGCAATAACACAAACTTGCATGAACCTCAGTTACAGTACAGGATAGAAAAGAGATATTCCTGTTTTTTTCCTGCTGTGCCAGCTTTCTGTGGATTTCTTGTTTGAATTGATGGTAATTTTTTACATCTTGACCTTGATATTTCATACCTGTCCTTGTGTCCGGTTCTGACACCAGAGTATGAGGTTTCACTCAAAGTTGAGTTCCTGGATTATAGGAACACATGGTATATTTAACCTAAATTACCTTTTTTTTTTTTTTTTGGTAAATGCTGAGTCAGATAATGTTTAATGTCCTGCAAATAGAGCAAAAGCTATACAAACATTTTTAAACTTAATTCTTTTTATAAAGCTTTCTATTTACAAAGCCTGCTTCAAGGAGAAACATGTGTTTTAATCAAGAGTTGTACCCTTAGGTGGCAGGTAGGTAGGTGTTGTCACCATTTTATTAGTTTTCAGGAAGGATCTTAGATCTGAAAATAAAATATGTTATTTAAAACCGTGGTGGTTTGGGCAGAATGTGGAAGTTCACTGAAGTTAGCCAGCTTTAGTTGTCAGCTTTGCAGGCAGCAGAGGTAAAAGTCAAGTAGTTCATACATGCTATCCAATAAAACAAAGAGCAAACTATTTGCCTAGAAAATATGTGTAGTCTGCATACCAGAAGAGTTTTTAGACTGCTTTTGTGAACACTCATCATCTTATTGCTGACAAAAAAAAATTACCTGCCTAATTGAATTTTTTGAATCATGTGGCTTTGGGTGGGCTGGTATTTGTGTTGATGAGTCAGCTGCCCTTCCAGTTTTTGGTAACTGACTGAAACATGACCTAGACTACCATGAGTAGAAGCAAAACCCTCCTTTCTCCACACCACAGAAAAATAATTGATCAAAGTTTGCTGATAGGCATTTATTTTGACATCCCTTAAATGTCTTTCTGCGTTTAACATTTGTCATTCAGATGCCCAAAACCTGACCCGAAATTGCAGCTGTTTGTAATCCTTTGCAGTGGTGGTTTTCCAAAGCTCGCAGGAGGAAGCTGTTTCTGCAGTACAGACAAAGGACTTGAAGGTGAAAGAAACAGTAACAGAAGAGAGGGCAAGAATGTGTGCCATTTGCTGCCTGCCATCCAAAAGAAAGGAATTTTGACTATGCGTTTGATCATTTAAACACGTCTTTTCATTAAATGCTCATGGTGACCATCAAGCCGTGTGAAAAAAGAGATCACGATGGTTAATGCCTTGAGCAGCTTATGGGTTACCTGGCTCTAGTTCACTGGAATACACCTTGCCTTTAGTGGGGGTTATGTGCTTACTGAAGTTGGATTTAAAATTGCATTGAGATAACTTCCATAACACTAATCTGTCTTGGAAGCAGCAGACTTGTCACTAGCGTCTTTCCTTGTTTCTCCAATATGTCCTGTCTGCTAGGAAAGGAGAACATGCCCAAAGCTTGATTACTTCCTAAGCTTTTGTGGGCACTGTGGACATCACAATCAGCACCAGTTTGGAACCTCAAACAGTAGGTAGGGTAGATCCAGAAAGTACAAAACTAGCCTGAAGCCACTGTCGTTGCCTTCCACTACAAGTTGTGCCAGTTTTGCCGTTCTCACTGTTCAAGGTCTTTTTTCTCTGTCCCTGTGTTAGTTAAACTAAGAGCTTGTTGGTTTTTTAATGGCACAGCCGTGCATTTGGGAGTGGAGGTGCACGGCAGAGGAATGCAGAATCCTTGCGCCATCGCTTCTGTGTCCTCCCCAAACTGTCAGCCCTTCTCACTGGCCCTCTGCCAGCTCTCAGACTAGTATTTACTGTTCTTATTTTATAGTATGCTACAAATATTATACATAGAAAAGTTTGACATGAATCTTCCATATATATTAAGTGCAGTTAGGCAGAGGATTATGAAGCATTATTATGAAGATTATGAAGAATGAAGATGATTGCAGGAGAAGGCAGGGGATTTTAAGATTTTTTTTTTTTTTTTTTTTTTTTTTAAGTTGTTTGATGTGAGAGTGCATTTTTCTCAAAGCAGCTGAGCTGAAGAATATTTTTGATGTAATAAATGGTAATAAGATGAGTTCTATTTTCCCACTAAACATCTTTATGTTTTGGTCTTTCCTGTAAATTTTAAATGAAAGTTAAATCTAAAACAATTTAATTGGGTGCATTCGAATCGCTTTTATCAACTCTAGTTAGGTCTTCATAGAAGCTAATTGTAAAATGCCCTGTGCTTGCTAAACCTGAAGTCATGGCATGAGTGCTGATCCTTCCTGTTTGGTGCCTTTTTTTTTTTTTTTTTTAAAGATTCAGAATTTAAAAAGGTGACTTAAGGATATCACTGAAGAGCTTTTGCTTCAGGAAAGCAGAAGGATTTTAGTCACAGCAGAGATAGGTATGAACCAAGTCAGTATGTTGTCTGCTAGTAATTTTGAGTATTGTCACATGGGATAACAACATTTGTCTGTGATAAATGTGTGTCATCACCTTTAGCTCTGTGTTAGACCTGCTGCTCTTCAGAGTAATCCAAATCTTGTGTGAATACAAAAACTAAATATGCATTAATGTTTCAGTTCAGTATTTTGGAGAAATTACTAACACTTGTTGCCTTGGCATCTGTTCTACATAGTAGCAATATGTCCTGTAGCAGACTTTGTTTGGAAGCACATTCTTGGTGTTTGGGTTGCTCATATCATCTGTGGCTTAGTTGTGGGAAGTGGTTTTGTGCATTACAAGGTGCGTCCTGGCAATTACTGAATCTCTTCCCTTGGTGACTGGCACCAGCGAGTGTGGTTTGTTTACAGAGTTACCTCTTAAGCTCCAGTAATAGCTGCTTGGGCTTTTGATACCGAGATGCTCAGTCTGATCTCCACAGAAAATTATATGGGTTATAATAGTGTTGCCTCATGACACCTCACATAGCTGACAAATCTCTGTAGGCTCCCTGTGAAGAAACAGTAGGTGCTTGAAAAGATGATTCATAATGTCTGACTTGGGCTTCTGTGCTGAATTGTTCCTTGGAGGAATGCAGCTAGCTCTACCAGAGAGCCCAGGGAGGCTTGCAGACTAAAACTGTGTCTTTCATGATCCTGCTTTACGGGTGATCTCATCTTAACAGCAGCAATTTGCAATAAATTTGGGGGGTTCAAATTTGTTGCGGACTTTTTACAAACAAGTGTTACAACTAGTTCTAGATTTATTTTTTCTCAGACTGTCTTTATGATTGTGTTGTTACTCTAATATAGAAAATTTGGTGTGTTTGAGTAACAGAGTGAAAAATAAACATTCTGTAATCACTGTAGAGGACAAAGTAGGGTCATAGCTATAACACAGAGTAACCTCACTTGCTCAGTGGACTTCCCAAACCTTTGCAGCTACTCAATTTGAGATTGGAGTGAATAACAGCAAACGTGGATACAGTGTACAAGAGTGATACATGCTAGTTGTCAGGCATTTCAAAACCCTTTATATTTTTTATTCCTGGAATGATGTTTAACAGCATTTGGATTATGGTAATAAATTATCTCACATTCTCTTACATTAATGAGGTAATAACGCCCAAATTGTTGCTCTACCACAGATGTTTTCCAGAAGCCAAACAGTAACTCCCTGAAAAACTATTGAATTATTTCATCAATGTGTGTTTACCATCGATTGCTATATAAGCTATTTCTATCAGTTCATCTGGTGAGTGAGCTCACCACCAGATTAATGCATCTGGAGATGATACTCCAGAAGTTACCGAACTAGCAAAATACAGTCTGGTTATTTTTCAATACTTTGTCCTCCATGTGTCTGTTTGCACAGGAACATGGTCTGCTGCAGCTTCAAGAAGGAGCATCGTCATACAGCTTTAGGTCGGTGCTGTGTACCATGCTGTTGCTTTGCTATCATACTTTCATGACGTTTGTGTTAGGTAAGATTGTTTATAATAATTCTTGGATTTGATTAGTTCTTGTGGGACACAGAAGGGAAAAAAAAGGTGATTCCATCACCTATCTGTTGGTAAATTGTTCATGACCACAACTCATTTGTGGATGATTTTACAGCAGTGATTATAAATGAAACAGATGTCTTCGAGATAGTTTGGTTTAATACAGAAGAAGGGAGAAGTTGGGAGTAGATGTAGTTCTCATGACTTATTTTGCTATCTTCTTTATTCAGGTGCATTATTTGGGATGTTAAATGTAATGGTTATAAATTAAGACTTCCTGAATACTTTGCTCATGTTTGTTTTTCATCCCTGTCTTTTTCTGTGATGCTGAACACTCTTCCCATGATAGGAACACTCTTTTCTGTCATCTACCCTTAGAGCATTCTAAAAGTCTGTTGGTCCACACATAGCGAGCTTGCAAGTTACCAACTACGGTGTTGTCAGGAGCTTCCTGACTGTTGGCCCTTGACAGCAGCACGAGTGATTCACTGTTGCCCAGTGGATCTTTATTCCATCCCGTGCTGGTCCTCGTGCTTGGTATTTTTCAGGGTTGCCATGGTACAGGGTAGATATCCTGTGCCTCCTTGTTAGCCAAGCAGTGCTGTCAGGCCAAGATCCTACCTGATCTCCATTGTCTTCTCTCTCTAGCCCAAGATTTAGAATTGGAAAAGACCTAAGGATGTAATGCAGGGAAAGGGGGGTGTTTCTAGCAACTCAGAACTGCTGTAAGAGTTTTGGAAGCTCACCTGTGGAAGCTCCTTTGTGTTTCTTTCCTTTATGCGTGACTGTTACAGCACCAACTTGTATTTTTTCCTCACTGCTATTAGAGCAATGTGTTGGCCAGGTGAGGATGGTTAATCAGTACTGTTTCTTCCTGTACTTTTTTTTTCCTGACTTATTTTTATCACTTTCATTTTTTATGCAATCTAGGGACAGGAAAAGGGAATGTTGAAGAGGCAGAAAGACTACTTAAGCCTTACTTGGCTCGCTATCCAAAGGTAAAATGAATCGTAAATTAGTTTGGTATGATTGTGTAGTGTTTCTTGCCAAATAGCATAGATCTAGATTGTGTGATCAGCCTGAAAATTGTTTAAAAATACTTATATTTTTGTTGTTATTTATTACAGGGAGCCATATTCCTGTTTTTTGCAGGCAGGATAGAAACACTAAAGGGTAATATTGATGCGGTAAGTCATCCTTTGTTCTTGGAAAAATAAGTCTTGAAAGCTTTAGGAAAAACTCCTCCAATAAAAATACTTCCTTGTCTGGTTAGTGCTTCTTGTATCTTTGGCTGATCTGTAATTTGGAGTTTATGAATTATGAATAGGAATTTTGAAAAAAAATTTGAACCAGCTTCTTTTGCTACCTTTCTCAGTTTCTGGTGGTAACTTAATCTCCAGTATTAATAACACAGTTTTCATAATCGTCTCTATCCTGAATTGAGTGATGCCTTTAGTAACATCCAGTGGTATTCCTTTGCCTTCAGTCTGGATGAATTGACACGAGACTTAAGGCAATTAGAGAGATGAAGAATACTTGTGCAAAATACTTAGAGACAGGGAACCAGCTGGTGTGCAGTGCTGTATCTCTCTTGAAGTCTTTGAAGCTATGACAATAAAAGTCAGCTGAGTATTTTTCCTCTCACTTCTAGTTCCTAATTTCTCTAGGAAGAAACATCACTTTTTTTTCCTGCACTTAGGGTTGGATATGTCTCCCAAAAATGGGGAGCCCTGTGACAGGGATAGACTTGGTAGTACAAGGATGACTGGAGCCATGGGTCTCATCCTATTATGTGAAGCCAACAGACATGATTTGGGGGAATTTTAGGCTCCGAATAATTTGGAAGGAGCTGTGGAGACAGATCACAGCGTGCCAGTGTCCATCACAGTGCTGGTGTATGTGCATTGACAGGTGATTAGGGTTGTTTTTGGAATTCTGTTTGTCCAGGCGGTCAGTAGGTATGAGGAATGTTGCGAGGCTCAGCAATACTGGAAGCAGTTTCATCACATGTGTTACTGGGAGCTCATGTGGTGCTTCACCTACAAGCGCCAGTGGAAGATGGCCTTCTTCTATGCAGACCTGTTAAGCAAAGAAAACACTTGGTCGAAGGTAAGTTAAGCAGGACAGTAACAAGATATTTAATGAAGGGTAGAAGGCCCTTGTAGTAGTATGTAGTAGTATGTATTTACTCTCAGATTGACTTGACTTTCTATAGCTTTGAATGGAGTGAAGATTATGAAACAAAACCTGATCTGCTGTAGCCCTTCTAAAACAGTGTAAAGTGCAAACATTCAAATCTGAATTGTTTCAGAGAAAACAGATATGTTTGGGGCCTGTTGGTAGCAGCCTGTTAAAATGCTCTGTTGTGGATTGATTGGTCCTGTAATCCACCCTGCAATTAGTAGTAAGCTGCCATTTATGGATATGAGTTCTTTTGGTGAGAGTGAGGCTAACCCCAATGGTGCCTTTAAGCCTTGTACATCTGAAAAGGACAAGAGCTCTCATCCAGAATCCTGGTAGTTTTATTTATTCCACCTTTACTTCAACCTCAGAGGAATCTGTCAAAAGGGTCTGGGGGTGTTTTTTTATTGGGTTTTGATAGATTCATTTCTTCTTAATGTGATCGCACTGTGTGTGTGGTGGGGCAAGAGGTGCCTCTGTTTATTTTGTTACATATTGATTGTATTGGCCACGTGCTTCAAAGCTGACAAAAGCTCAGAACAGCCAGGTGAGAGACTTGCAGTGCTCAAACCCAGAGATTCTAGCACTGCATTAGGCCATAGGATACCCAGCTGCGTTAGTCTGAGCAGTTGTACGGAACTACTGTTTAGGAGAGGAGCCTGGAGGAGCTTTATTGTCCTGAAACACTGCAGTATTAATATTAACATGTACACCCTTTGAAATTGCGTGTGGAATTTTATAGTATATTTCAACCAACTCTTATATTCAACTATTGAAATATTGTCATGTCTGCTGCTTTTTTTTTTCCTTCTTGATTCCTGAATATATAATTTTTCAGGAATCCCTGTGAGATCAGTACATTTCATAACTGCAAATCTTGAAAGCCTTTGGAAACCATTTGATGTTCTCTAGGTCTTGGTATTTGAGATATGCTACCAAGTTGTGACTGAAGATCTAAAGCATGTGATACTTTATTTTCTGAGCATTACCTTTTCATAAATTTTCTACTGTATATTCTTTAGTAATAAAAAATTCACTTTATACAAGTGTGGCATTCAGTTGTTCTTGGAATGTGAATAGGATCTGGTACACAAAAAGCAAAGGCATTTAAAAAAAAAACTCATAATTTGCTCTTCTCCCTTTTTTGAAATACTGCATCTAGTGTTTGAAAGCAGATTTTTTGCTTAAAATATTGGGGAATTACTTATGCTGGCAAGCAAAAGCAGCAGTGTCTTCCTCTTTGTTTTTGCTTTGTTCTTTACCTCAGTAACAGTGATGATGTAAATTCGTTTTACTGTACAGGTATTGTTGATTGCATTTGCAGGCTACCTATGTTTACATGAAAGCTGCCTACCTCAGTATGTTTGGACCCGATGACTGCAGTCCTTTCGGAGACAATGAAGTTGAATTATTTAGGTAAAATTTGTTAATCCCCCGTTATGGTAGTAATCAATCTCCTTTCACGCCACAGTGTTGAGGCAAAAGAGGAAAAATTACTCATTGTGCAGTTAGGAACATCTGTACAAATAGCATTTGAATTGGTAAGTAATTGAGGAGTGAAACCTTCCCATTAGATTTGTGTGGACCCTGAATCGAGACAGCAGTTTCCTACTGACCTAGGAGTACTTGAAGGCAGGATATCAGTTATATCAGCCATGCAGTGGCTGCTGCTGTTGTATGTAACATTCAGGTGCTTTTTCAGTTGTTTCCTTCAATTGGCGCAATGTAAGATCTCAAAGCTTTAAATAGATTTTGCTACAAAATGCAGCACATACAGCATTGCAGCTACATTTTGTAGCTCCTATAATGACTATTGGAGACAAAATCAATGCAATTTGATTCTTGGGTTTTGAATCTGAGAGGAATATAAATTAGTTAAAAGTACAAGTGAATATATGTGCTATTGACACAATAAATTAAATGTAGTGGTTTGGACCTGACTTTGAGGCCAAAGAAAACTGATTAATTTGTTTTTTGGGTTTTTTCTTTCTATAAAACTTATATATCAGATTTTATATACTTAAAATATATTGATGCTTTTCACTCCTTTCATATTTTATCTAATTACAAGCAGATTTCATAGGATTTGGGGTCCACTATGAAGGGAATTAGTTTGGTATTTGAGAAAATGGGAACAAGACTAGCAAAATCTAGCTTGTCTTTTTTTCCGTCTGTGAAATACATGGACCTTGCAGCACATCAGTGCAAGTTATAATAGTTTAGGCTCATAATCCAATTTATTCACTGCAGGGGGGAAGTGACCTTCTTTTTCCTCCTTGATTAGAAAGGAAGCCTGAAGAGATATGCATCCCTGCATAAAAGCAGCTTTGATTAATATGCATTGCCCAGCTTCCCTAGTCATGGCAATAACTCAGTGTGTAACAGCTTTTAGAAGCTCTCTTCAATTTGACCTTTTTTATTATTATTTGAATGTTTTTTTTTCCCTAGAGGTTCATAGAGCAAAAATTATTTTCATTTTCTTTTTAACCCTCAGAAGTGTTCCCGGTTTGAAACTGAAAATTGCAGGGAAATCGCTGCCTACGGAAAAGTTTGCCATTCGTAAAGCTCGACGATATCTTTCTTCAAACCCTATCCCTTTGCCAGTTCCGCCTTTGGTAAGTTAGAAATATTCTTCCCTCTCCCTGTTAGAATTTTTCTTTAATTTCCAAAATGGAAATGAATATGAGATTATTATAGTAGTATATTCCCTTGTTTCTTAGGTAAAACCTCTGCAAGGGACTGGAATGTTCCCAAAACAAAGCCAAATGAATGCAAGGAATGTTGTAAAGCTGGGGCATGTACCAGCCACAGGGCACTAAGCCAGCTGTGTGTCACACAAGTGTCTTGCATGTGTAACCCATTATTCCAGCTTCACATGTGAAAGCCTTTAACAGCTTTCATTGATTACCTTTTGAGGAACGTTGCCCTGGGTCTCTTCTGTCATGGATGTCAGTTATGAGACTTGAAAGTACAATGAGGAGAAAAAATGAAACAGCTTAAGAGTTTCTGCTTATATGCCCCCTGTATGTTTGCAGTTCGGTGCTCTCCTGATCACCTCATGAGTGGCAGGATGAAATACAGCTAATTCTGTTTTTTGTTATTATTTTTTTCCAGTCCAGAAAGCTCTTCTATACTCTTCATTTTTGTGTCTCTAATGCTGGGAAATTACCCATGGCCAGCCAGAACCAATTCCCAAGATGCCCATTGCCAAGTGCATTTACAAAAATCTGTCCCCAAAGAATGGGTGAAAGAGCATGAAAAGCTTTCAGCTCCACAGGTTTGGCAAATGCAGAGGAGCTAACATTTGCAGTGCTCTGAGCTTTGTGTGTGAGGAACAGATGGATGGTAGCATATACTCTTTAAGAAAATGATGGAACACAGAGACCTGCTTGGAGAGGGCAGTGAGCAGTGATTTCTCAGCCCACAGGCTGGGTATGTGACACAGTGCTGCTTACAGAAATTTATTCTCCTGTGGATGAACTACAGGATGGCATGGGCATTCACTAGAGGCCACTTTCCACTAAGTTCTTAAGACTGAAAGAGGGAATTAATTAGGTTACTTTGATTTGCCTTTCGGGTTTCAGAAATTATGCACAGTGAGAAACGTACAGGTCTGGGTTCTGGGTGGATTGTACTAGTGGGAGTATTGGCAGAAGAGCTTTCTCTGCTAAAGGCTTTCTGTGGTGTGCTGGGTACTGTGTAATGGCTGTTTCTGCTGCAGTTGCTTTGCAGAGGCAGCAGATGCCGCAGCTGAACAGTTAAAAACACCCCAAGGATGTGTGGAATTAGGGTGCAGAATCTTCACTGAGCCCTTGTTGCTCCAGTCTTGCTTTGCATGGTGAATGGGCTTGCTGAGATGAGAGGTTTCCACTCAAAGATTTGACCTAGAATAAATGTAGTTTGAGTGCTTCTATGTCTAAGCCATGTTACCAAATGTACATTAGATCAGATTTTCCAGATCAGATTGTGAAGGCAAGTGTGATTAGAGTTAAAACACTGTTTTCTGTATTCTATCCCAACAGGTTTCAGTTCTGTAGTTCCAGAACACAGTTATTCTGTACAGGATCTTTATAGAAAAACTTTAAATTATCATATGCAGACGAGGACTTTTTTATAAGACAAACAAATACAAAGCAAAACATGTGATGAGGACCTGTAGTAGGTCTCTATATCGCTTCCATCTTTAACTTTGGGACTGCCAATAGCAATGAGTGTTTTAGTACGTTTGGTCTGGTGAGACATTCTGATGGAGAAGCCCCTTATAGAAATAATAGCTTACGCTAATAGCTCTTAATAGAATTTAGTCTGAAAAATGTTTATAGTTGAATAGAAAAGAAGTTATTTTCTGAGGGAACTTCAACCTGAAAAATATTAAGAAAGTTTACAATTCTGCTCTACGATCTGTATATTGCTTTAAAGTTTGTCTTAAAGATTGTTGTGTTTTGCTTGTTTATTTGATGGTTGCAATGAAAATCTATCTTGACAAACTGAGTTTCTAGTGAAGGATTTTGTGACTTTCTCACCATGGATGGAGGTAAGATGAAATATTTGATAGCTGCATTTATCCAGTACTGTAATTAATGATTCTGTCCCTAGGAAATGATGTATATTTGGAATGGCTATGCGGTAATTGGAAAATGCCCAGACTTAACAGAAGGAATGTTAGAGACTTTAATTGAAGCAGAAACAGCATTGGCAAGAAGTTCAGGTAACCAGTGATATGGTTTAAGCAGTTGTTTTATAAAGGGAGAGCTAAAGATACTATCTGTGTATAAAGAGAAAATCTCATTAGCGAAGTTAATCTGATCGTGGGTGGAAGACAAATTATGAAGCCATAAACTATTAATGCAGATAGGAATAATTTTCCTCTTAGCATAGTAATAGCTTATAATGGTAGCAAGCTATTTTACATCTGTAGATAAGTGAGAGTTGTTGTCTGTTACATGTATTAAAGGGCTGTTTGCTTTACTATAGCTATTAATTTTAAAAGATCAAAATTAACATAGGCATTGACTTGATTACTTGGACTGTATTTTAGTTCTGAAGGATAAATAGAAGTATGAAGACTCAAAGTATGAGTCTTGTTTTAAAAATGCCCTTTACTTATGATGAGACCTTGGAGAGCAGTGTGTGCTGTAGGAAGCCAGGACATCAGGAATGGGCTTCCTTGGTACTATGAATGAGCCCTTGCACGAGAAGGGGGATTGTATGGATCTAGAACAGGCTCTACTGCTACATTTTCTGTCAGGCTGGTAATTAGCTATCCATGAGAGAGCTACTTCTAATTTCTTGCCAATCTTTCCCAGCTCCTATGGGAGTGCAGCCACACTCCCATAGGGGAGTGTCCAGAGTTCCTCACAGTGTTTCCTCCTCCTAAACATGTGATCTTACATACGTCCTGCCTGCAAAAGCATCAAGCCCATCTTGACAAAGGAATATAGGTTAAATTACTGCACTGCAGTCTTCCTGGGCACATTCCGTGTGTTACACTGGTACCCTCAGAGCTGAAGGTGTTGCCTGAAAGAAGGGTTTTTTAATCCTTGAGGTCGGGAGAAAAGAACCTCTACTGAATGAATTAACAAACTGGTTGGTTCTTTCTGTCCTGAAATGCATGATCCTCATACCTATGTGTGTAAAAGTTTCTTTACAGGTAGGAAAATCTCCAGTGCTCGAACTAGTTTTTTAAAAAGTGCCGTCTTATTTACTTCATCTTTCAGCTGCAGAGTTACTAGCAGATGACCAGTGCGTGATAAAGCTGTTAAAGGGTTTATGCCTCAAGCATTTGGGCAAGATCTCAGAGGCAGAAGACCATTTTACTTACATCCATTTAAAGTAAGTTTTCATAGCTGGCATACAGGAAAAGTGAATCTCTTGGTGTCTATTCATTTTAAACAAGAGCAGATGAGTGGTGTTACGGGAGAAGGCTACAGAATCTTTACTGTTTATTTCACCTGCATGTGGTGTCAGTGGATCACAGTTTTAATTGACAGTCCACGCGAGAGAGAAAGATTACAAATCTGCAGTCCTTACTAGGATGTGCTCTCATTTTGAGGGACTATATCTACATAAAAGCTGTGAGATACCAGAGCTTCCCTCCACCCCAGTGTCCTGAAGAAGCTGCCCAGAGAGCCAAATGCAGTCTGCAGAGACAGATGGCACCACAGTTGTACTGGGAACTTCCCTGCCTCATGCAGTGAATGGCACCTCTTTGTGTCAGTTCACAGGGATAGGTCTCATAATAAATATTGTTACGTTTTCTAATTCTTCCCTAACAATGAGTAATGTTTTATAGTCCTGGGAAATAACATGCTCTGCAGCATGGTTATGGAAAAAAATATGCATTTAGTACCCTGGAAGAAAGTTTTGAACAGAGAACATTATGGCTGTTGTAGCACAAATTGATTACTCCTTCAGATTTTAGCTAATCTTGTATTTATGTGTGTTTGGAACTGTTAAATGAAATAAACAATATATAATTTCAAGATCTTGATGATACTTCTTTTCCAATGCAGTGAGAAGAAGATAAAATATGACCATTATCTAATTCCAAATGCTTTATTGGAGCTTGCAATAGTATACCTGGACCAGGGAAGAAGACAAGAAGCAATAAAACTACTGGAAAGAGCAAAGTAAGCAAGTGAAAAGCCTGTGCTCATATCTGATGGGTCGGTATGGTAGTTTACTGAAAAGCAGGAAGCAAACCCATTTGATTTATACCACAGGAACTCATTGTTTGTTTATTCACTGAAAGCTCTGGTTTTGGTTGGGGCCTTTCTAATGATAGACACTGTCTGATCATATAATTGACGGCAAGATGAGTGGTGAATCAGTCTACTAAGGATTGTGCCAAAAGCCTGTCAACACTAAAATTGAAACATTACAATTCTTAATCTTATGCTCCTGTCCTGCTGAGGCATTCTCATTCCCACTCGGTGCTCCAGTGGCTCAGCGCACAAACCCTTCAAGGGAAGAAGTTGAGCTGAGAGAGGAACACCAGAGACAGCTGCTTTAGGTAGGTTGTTAGCCAGTGCACGAAGTGCTAATACCCAGGCTGGCCATGCTCAAAGCACCTGTGGAAACTGAAATGATAAGCAAAACATAGATGTCTTGTTTCCATCAGCTAAGAAAAATGCAGTCCTCAAATGATCTCTTTTTGCACTTGATTAGAAGTACCAGTATTTCAGAGTACCAACGTGATTTGGCTCCATGCAGCTCTTCTGCAGTGTAGGGTCCTACCTGTGGTGGGACTCAGACTTCACCCTTAATTTCTGAGCAGCCCTTTGTGTAAGACAGTGTCCTTAGCTGTCCTCCAGATATCGTCCAAACACAATTTTTATTCCACACTAAAGCTACTCAACTCTCAGGTAGCATCAGTAAGTCACAATACGTTATGTCTGTCAGCAGAGGGCACTTCTTCTGCAGATGAACAGACATAACCACAGAAGCTTCCCCGTGGTTAGCAAAGTTGTAACTTGTTCCAAAGCACAGATTTTCTAGGTGTTCTCTTCAAACAGCTCACTTTCCTTTTAGCCACTAGAGGGAGGACGTGTTGTCTCCAGCGGGTGTTAGGAAGGCAGAAGTAAGTTTGCAATTGGCCCGAGCAGAGATGAGCACCCAGCCTGTGGATGATGCCTGATTTGCTCAACCTGAATGCCTCAACCCTAGGAGAAAGAGGGGAAGATGATAAACAGTTGTCTGGTCATGTGCAGGATCATTTCCATTTGTATTACCATAGGCTACACATGAGAATGTCAGCCAACTGATGAGAAAAACAAGCAGTGTTTTTAATTTCTTCATGAGAAAGTGTACTTAAATTAAAGCAAAAAGGATTCAAGATCAGCGCAGAGGAGTATCTGTTCATTTCCTCTACTCAGCCTGCTTCTTGAGTGTTGCACACATAACATTATCAGCTGATGGCTGGGGAATTCCTCCATTTTCACAAAGAGGCTGCAAGGGGCAGATACCACACCTTCATGCTTGATTTAGATTATGAATTTTGAACCAAAATACTTTCAAAACATACAGATTGTTTAATTCTTGATGTTAGGTTTCTGTAGGGTAAAAATGGCAAATACCAGCTAAAAGAAAGTTAGGAAAGTCTCACTGACATTAGTGTCTAGAAGTTATGCCTTTCCTACAAGAGTTGAAATGCTAATTCATATAAAGTCTATACTTTCTTCAAAGGCTCTTTAGAATGTAACTTAGCTGCTGGAATCTATAGGCGGATGATATTGCTGAGCCAGTTACTAGATGCATGTGGGGAAAGGAATTAATTCCTTCTTTTCCTGCCAGTCTTTCCATGGGCTGGGGTACTGCTCCTTGAAAGCCTGTGCGGGGTCCTGCATGTCCCTCTTACTCTTCCCAAGGTTCCAGGCAGCTGGTCAGATCATCTGGCCTTGTTCCCTACTCACACAGTGCAGCTGAGCTCCTGTCACATGTTGTTGACAACCACACCATGAAGACAGGGCCTTTCCCTCTCCAGGGTCAGGATTTCTCTTTCTCTTTTATTTTTTTTTTCTTCTGTCTTTCCTTGAAAAAAAGAAGTTTAGTTGAGCTGAGCTAACTTGAGGATCCATCTTTCCATGGGAGCATTTTGTAGGTAGCACAGGAAAGGCTGGGGGTAGGACATGGCTTAAAGGGCTTCACACCGGCTGAACTTTGGGAGCACTTGAAAAATACCAGATTTGCTTTGCTTGCCTTGGTTAGCAGTGGGGAACGATGCTCACTTACGGTCTAAGAGTAACTTTGAAATTGAGAATGACCCCTCCACACACACACTTGGTTTCTTTGGAAGTCTAAGCTTTATTCCTCCCCCTTCCCTCCACCTAGCGTGTTTATTAGATTCTTTTATTGGCTTTGGAAGATAAGTGTTAGATGGTTCAAAGCATCCAGAAGAAACTATGTCACTGAAACATGTCTTTCTCTTTACCATTGTACCAAATATAGGCAGTTGCAGTCTTTGTCCCTTTTTTACTGCATTTAAAAAGTGAATAAATTCTTAATTCATTGTAATTTTCATTCCAGACTGCTGAACAATTAGCAGTGTCTGTCATTCTCATTCCTGTCCCTACTCTAGGAAGCAACAGTTCTTATAACTGTTGCCAAATGGTTAAATCCTTGCCCTTAGCACACACCAACCATCTCACTAAAATGAGGGAAATGACCTGAAAATGTTCGTTTGCAAATTTGTCAGTAATCATAGAATCATAGAATGCTTAAGGTTGGAAGGGACCTCTAGAGATCATCTAGTCCAACCCCCCTGCATACGCAGGGTCACCTAGAGCACGTGGCACAGGACTGCGTCCAAGTGGGTTTTGAAGATCTCCAGAGAAGGAGACTCCACAACCTCTCTGGGCAGCCTGTTCCAGTGCTCTGTCACCCTCACTTTTAAGAAACTTATCCCTTAAGTTCCTGTGGAACTTTTGATGCTTCAGTTTACTTTAGAAGGAAAAAAGTGTTGCATTTCTGCATGTAAATAGAGTGAATGTTATGGATATTTAATATGGACTCAATATTTTGACTGAGTAGAATAGATCCGATTTCCTATTAAACTGTATTTTCTCTGGTGATTGGCAGACAGTGGAACTACGACTAAAGAACAAAGAGCTGCATTGTTTGTCTGGCAGCACATGCCTGTATTTTAGAGTAGGCAACAAAGGAGCTTGTGAAGAAAAGCCTTTTGCTGTCTACAGTTATTTTGCTTAGAACAATAATGTAGAGATAACTCAAAAAGGTTTAAAATTATATATATTCATCAGAGTGGATCTGCTTTTGTTTTAGACAAAACTACAAGAATTACTCCATGGAAACAAGAACACATTTCAGAATTCAAGCTGCCCTGCATCAAGCCAAATCTGTCCCAGAAAACGGAATGCACTCTGGAGCCTCAGCAGTGTCGTAACTTTTCTTCTTTGATGTCCTGTTGGTTTGCAAACTCGGGTGCAGAAGATTGCTGGTACTTCAGATTTATTTCTGCTCCTCTTTCAAGTCAGTGAGAAACCAAATAATTTAAATTTTTAAAGGTGATGCATAAAACATTAATGTTACGACATGGCAAAAAAAAAAAATCTTAAACCAGCCATATCCCTTTGAAATTTTTTTCAATAAGTGGCTTTTTGAATACTTACATGTGTGTAGTTCTCTTTCATTCATGTATGCTTCTTTTTCTGGTGTCCACATTTACTAAACAAGCGAGAACATAGAGCAATTGAAAAACAATTTAAGGTTCGCAAATTTAATCTGTGTTAGCTATAAATGTTCATTTGAATTCATTTTGCTGGCAGTTGAAAAGGAAGCATCACTTTTTTTCCAGGTACCTACGTAGTTGAAATGGTGTGAGAAAATCTCAGTGCACAAGAAGCATAGCAGGGAGTGGTTGTGAATCCTGGGCATTTCCAGTTGTGCATAGAAAACTTCTCTTTATTAGCTTTTAATGGTCTTTTTCTTTTTTGCTGCTGTGAATGCTAAGAAATTTGCTGGTAAAGAAAATGATCTCTCTTGTGTAGGTATCTGGGCTTTTTCTTTAATTTGATCTTCATGTTAAGCCTGTCATTTGTAATGGCCGAACAGTTCCAGTCTACTAAGAAGTTTAGAGAAAAAAAAAAAATGAAGATGACAGTATAAAACTGTATCACTTCTTTGACAAGATTAAAAATGGGAGGACCTTAGGAGCCAATTCTGTCATTAGACTGAATGTAATTTGGAATTTATGTCATATTTAAAGCAAAAGTCCTTGAAGAACACTTCAGAAATAGCAATATGCCACTGGCTGCACAACAAGACAAAGTTGCTGTTACTGTTGGTTCCTTCCGACACTTGTTCTCAGGCTCACCTAGCTGGGATGCAGTGTCTAAGCAGAGATCTTGTGGCAGTGGTTCCTTGGCAGGAAGTCCAGGCTGGAGCAGGCTCTCTTGGCACAGAGCTCTGCCTTTCCCAGAAGACTTGCTCCTTTTGGTCTCTGTAGATCTGGGAGGAAGGTGCTTTGAGGAGGGTTGGGGACGGAGCAGAGGGCTGGCTCCCCCTCCAGTGCTGTTGGCCACAGAATTGCTACTGTTGTGCAAAACTGCTCAAGTCAGCGATACCCAAATTTGCTCTGTTTATACTGTTCTCGAGGGTAACTCCGTGCTTTTATTCCTGGATTCTCTGGGACAGATTCCTACCTCCCTTTTGAAAGAGATTGTTCCCCCATGGCCTGTTATGATATATGGAGATGGGAGGTCCTTTGACAACCCTTTTTCTCCAGTGGAGGTGTTTGTCAGGAAGATTCCTGTCTGTGTGTGTCTCAGTAATAATATTTCTCTAGTGACAGTCCCTATCAGAAGAGAAAATCGATACTTTAGAACTTTGCTTTTACCTCCTCTAGGAAAATGACATTATTTTATAATGCAAATTCATGTGCAAGGAGACAACCAGCTGTTCCTCCACACTGAGAACTTGCATTGTCTTAAAAATAGGCAGAAAAGTCTTCCCAAGTTAAAATCACAGATGAATAATGTGAGGTTTTTTTAAGTGTCTCTTTCTCAGTTCAGATGATCATAAATGAAATTCAGTATGAACAATTACACTATTTACGTACTGTGCATCAAAATTTAAGTGTAAAAATTCAGCCATTCTTTGTATATAATAAAAAAGATTCTTGTTCTACTTCATGCACATAACGCCTCTTCTTCCAGTTGTGTCCTTTTCAAACACTTTGGCAGTCTGAGTATGTTTGGAGCGAGCAGTGCCATGAAAATCAGCATATCTTGTACTTTGCAGTCAGTGAACAATCCTGGGGACTGTAGGTTCATCTCTGAGGCCTCTGAAACACGTTCTGAGGCTTCGCCCACAGGTTTCGCTTCTGCTGTCAGCTGCATTTTTGCACAAGGGACAAAGACTCTGCAATGTGCAGTCAGCTTTCCTGATTCTCTGCAGGCGTGGAAATCCCAAGACTTTTCTAGTCATTTTTGATCCAGCAAAAACACCAGTTGTTTCATAGACCTGATTTCCAGGTTGGATTTCTCCACTGTGGACCTTGTTAGTGATTTTCAAGTGGTCTGTCCTTTCATTCTGACTTTTCAGCTCCCAGCCCTTAGGAAAGAGTCACCTGCCTGGTGCAATAGGGATTTATGGACTGTGATACTCTGACCTCGCTTAAGGAAAGCAACACCTTGCTAGCAGGAGAGGAAAGGAGGATCTGGTATGTGATTATGTGACCTCTGCACATTAGCTTTGATTCTGGCCCAGCCATACTCCCTGTCCACACGTGTGCTTTGTTTTAATGCCCTTCTCTGGCTCCTAAGCAAAAATTCAGGTGTCTGTCCTGCAAATCACAAAACGATACCCAGAAGGTCTGTCCCGGGGTTGTGTCTGAGGCCGGAGAATCTTCCTGTGGCTGTTACTGCAACTGCTGCGTTTCCCCCAGAGGAGCTCTCCAGAGTGGGGAATGGCTTCCTCAGTCTGGTTTGCCAAGTGCAAAGAATCAGGGAAAGCAGAAGTGGGGGGACAAGTTCCCAAACAGCTTTAGAGCTTGGTATATTCACCTACCAAAAGATAGAGGATCTGCTAATGGTATCACATAAGGATTCCAGTGTGGCCTAAGATTCACAGAGAATGAATATTTCTTCAGGTAGATAGAGCCAGTATCTTATCTCATTTGCAGGAGGAGTGATTAATTCCACTTTCAGATTTCTTGTAGTCTGGCTAATGCTTGAGAAACCTGCTCCATGTACTAGATTTTAATCAACAACTGCTGGTATCAACTCTGTGTCCTCAATGAAGCCAAAGTATTTAACCAAAGGCAAGCTGCTAGCTCAGATAGCAGAAAATAGTACCCTGCACTTGGCAGGACCTTGATCATAAAACTTACGTATTGCATTTCTTTTGTTTAATGTATTTTATTTAGTAGCACTGATGAGTGGTTTCCTGTCAGTAGCTGAGAAGAAGCAATTCATAGTTGGTTTCCTGCATCTCTGCAGCTGTGACTGACTCACCGTGCGATATCACTGCGTCATCTGAGAGTGGTAATGGCAAGGAAGGGAGAAACAGTGAGTGAGAATCACCTTCATCGTTAGCTCTCATAGGGGCACCTCAAGTATGTCTCATTAAACCGGAGGCGGGTACGGGCTGCAAGGTCGTCAGCGAGCAGCTTACACGGGGTTCTGGTCATGCATCAACACCTGGTTCCTGTAACTAGCACTAGATGAGGTAGCCTGTGGGGTGAAGAACACTGAGGCAAAGCTGAACCTGGACACAGGTGTTCTGATGATCCTAGGGGTGTATTTTTCTGAATTCACAAGTAACTTTCCAGTGCCTTTTTATTTCTCCTCTCGTTGATCTAAAGCCTCCCTCCAAACAGCTACGGGCAGTGGCTCATGGCGGTGCCACCTTGCGTGACTGTGGCCCAACAGGAGCATCTGCAGTGAAAGAAACGCTCCTCTGCGGGACGCAGAGCTTGCCTGGAGGTGCAGAAGGCACCCAGGACCTCGCACATTTCCAGTCCCAGCTGCAGGATGCATTTCTCCCCCGGGGCAGCCCTGCCCAGGTGTAGGAAGGGAGCAGGACACGCACTGCGCGCGGTCCCGCGCCGGGAGGAAGAGGGGTGAGTCACGGGGTTTGCGGCTGTGCAGGGAAGTGGTCGGAAACGTCGCTGATGAAAACCTGAGCAGACTGGAAATGAACCTGCTCTTCCTGAGTTCCGTTCCGCTGGTGCCTCTTGTGGTACTGTGTACGTTGGCTGGTATTTCAGCCGAAGGAGTTGTCGTCATAAAAGACGTTTTTAAAAGATGCTGTAAATTTAAGATGCTCTCTAGACTTGCTTCAAATACATCAAAAAAAAAAAGCCAAATTCAAATGTTTTTTTTAAAAAAATTGCAGCAAATCTCTGTGTCAAAGATTTATGAGCAGAACTAATAAATACCAGCATTGCACTGTGGTAAAAAAAAAAAAACTGGATGACGTTTTTTCCAAATTCAACAATATTTTTGTAGGATTAGGCTATGTTCCATTATTCTCTGGGCTTTTAAAATCTCTTAACCTCTCTAAATCTCTCTTTGATTGCTGGCTAGACACAGGCAAATTGCTTATTTAAAACTGTGGATTGTGAATCCAGTTGCTTTCCCTGTCCTTGGCTATTTCACAGACGGAGCACTCCCAGGCCCCCCAGCACACTCTCTATTGGCTACTTCAATTTTTTAAAAAGCAGCCAAAAAAACATTTTGTCCCATGTTAGTCAAGTACTGTAAAAACTGTGCCAGGTCTGTGGATGAATGTTAGTGGAGCAGTCCGATTTTTTTTTTTTTTTTTTTTTACCTCTTGCTTTTACTTTAGTTGTGTTTCTGACTGACTAATGCAAAATGTAATGAGCCTCATGAAGGGACTGTAACGTCCAGATATTGTGAGGAAATATCTGGTGTCTGAATCTATTAAATTGACATTCATTCCTAGTGAGGGAGCCAGTGATTGTTAAAGGTTACTATTTACGTATAAAGAAGGCATCCAGGCCCTGTGTTTTTGACTTTGACAGTGGAAAATTCTGTTCTTTTCTGCAGAATTGGGTAAAAAATAAAAAATAAATAAAATAAGCCTCTCTGAACTTCTCTATTAACAGTGAGTCAAAACTGTTGTGACAAATGCAGAAAAAATAATTGCAAAAAGAGCTATTTCCAGGCCCTGGATTTTCTCTTCTAATTATATTGCAGTTGGCAACTAGTATTAAATGCAGTTGTTTGTAATTGTGCCAAAAATAAATCATAACTGTTAGGAGGAAAAAAAAAAGCACAACCCTGTTTTCTCTCTTTTATGCTGTTTGACTTTATTACTGAGAAAAGCAATATAACCAGGTAAGTTGTATACATAAGTATTTCACCTTTTCATGACTTCATAGATTGTGAGTCTGATGAAGTGCTAGATGCCCATGATGGAAAAGCCTCCATGAAGGGCTTTGCTCACAGCTTTCTACTGAGAAAATAAAACTAAGGTGTTTTTAAAAATGCTGATTTGGGTAGCTTGGGAAATGTTTGTATTTTAAAACAACAGCTACCAAGCAAATACAAACTGAGAGTTTCATGGGATTTGGATTAGTGTCCTGTGATTTGGCTTTGCTCAAACGCTCACTTTTTTTCAGCTTGCTGCATTTCCCGTTTTCTGGCTCTTCGTGCCGCGCGGTTCTGAGCAGGATACGCAGTGTTGGCACGTGGGTCACAGGCAGGTCCTGGAGCTGCCCTGCCGAGGCGCCCGGCCGGCCCCCGGCGCTGCCCGGCCGCCTCCTGCCCCGCGGGGCGCGCGCTGAGGAGCTGCCCGGGGCTCAGGTGGGGCTGGCTGGAGCCAGGGCTGAAATACAGAGATTTGGGGTTGGCAGTGGGGCCGCCTTTGCAGTGCTCCATCAACCCTGCGGCTGCTGAGCGAGACAGGCCCGTGGTGTCCAGAACAAACCCTCCACGGGGACAGCAAGGGGCACCGCGGATGTGTGGTAGCTCCAGCGTTCGCGGTTGTGCGCCCAGGTCTCTTTGGAAGGCTTTATTTAAGGGGAAAAAGAAAAATTCCTGAGCTTGAGGCTGCAAAGTGCAGGTTTAGGAAGGCATTTCTTCCGTTTCAGCTGGGAGGGCAGAGCAGCGTGGGGGCTTTTCCTCTGGTTTATGATACAATCGCCCCCTTTGGCTGAGGCCCAGCCGGGCCGTTGCCTCGCTGGACAGACCTACAGGCCGTGTCACAGGTAGCGTGTCCATTACATACCAGTTCATCCCTGCGGTTTTTCCTCAACCCTCCTGAGCCTCTATGCAAAGCGGCAGTGTGAGAAATTTGTTGGCAGAATGCAAATGCTGTTAGTTCTGCTTAAATCCAAAGAAGGCTTCTGCAGCCTCTGCCCTTCAGCCAGGGGCCTAAGCCGCATTGTATACAAAAAAATCCAAGGTCCCAAATTCTTATCTCAGAGTAGGTTTAAATGTAAGATAATTGACAGGGTAGGATTAGCATAAATGATATTCCCCAGAATTAAAATTCTGTACAAAAGGAAAACTTAATCCTTGAAGCTAATTTTCAGGCTGTGTATCAAATCAAGAAATGTTATTATAGACAGGTTTTTTTTTTTTGCTCCAGCTTTTATAGGTCACCAACTACTCTGTATGTTTTAAATAAAAATGTAATACTTGCAATGGTCTCTAAAAGGTGTGTGCAGTCCTAAGGTGTGTGTAATTACCTGTGTTTCCAGTTAACTAGGATCCACTTTGCAAAGCCCTTTTAATCCAGGATTTAACTGATGAGACACCCTGTATTTTAGGCTTCAGCCATCTATTTATTTAACTAAGCCTGACTCAGAAGAATTCTCATCTTTACCAAGATTGCACAAGGACAGGAAATATCAGGGCTTGAATCTGTGACAAGTTGAAGTTCAGGTATTTCGTAACCCCTCAGCCCAGCAGCGCACAAGTTCGACCAGGGCAAGAGGAGAGGCCCGTGAGCTTTCCAGACACGTACGTGCTTTCAGCCTTGGAACGCTGCGAGATGGTAGGAACTTTGGAAGTATTACTCAGTTAAAGCCTTTAACCCCCTTCACAGACTTTAAAAGTCCCTGGAATTTTTTTTGGTCTATGGAAAATTTTAGTGTTTCTGATTTACATAATGAAACGACAATAAGTAATGGGAATTATTGTCCCTAGAAGTAAAATTATTTAAATGATAACCCCCGCAGCATGCAATCATTTCTAAACATAAAGGCCGTTATAGAACCGAGTCGCCATCCCTTGTTTTTGCTTTTTTTTGCTTCAGGTTTGCGGGGATGTTGGTCGCTGCTGCTGCGTGAGTCAAACCCACCCGCCCCTGCGCTCCGGGACTGCAGCCCACCCGTGTCCCCGCTGGAGCTGCCGGTCGCTGCCCCTGCTCTGGGTCGTGCTTGCCGGGTGAGCCTGCGCGTTGCTTGCGCGCTCGTGCTCGCGCTTGCTCCGTGTTTGCTCTTCTCCTTCACAGGGCTGTGCAGCTCTTAGCAGCCGCCGCCTGGGCCGGGCGCTGCGCGAGCGCGAAGCCGCTCCTGCCTTACGAGACACCTCTGAGGCCGCGGGCAAATCCCCTCCTTGTGCAGGGGGCAGCTCAGACTGCTGCGGGGCTGCTGCCAAAGCGCAGCTGCCTGGAAAGCTCAGGTTACGCGTTATTTTTCCGTAAGTTCAGATAAATTATTTTGTGAATGAGAATCCCCATCTAGAACAGCATTGCACCTAAAACCTTGAAAAATCAATTGATTTATTCATTATATTTACATGTTTTTAAGCTAAAATTTGATTTTTTAGGGGAATGTTCTTCTGTACTGAGCCTTTCACACCTGTTATTTACAACACACTGTTGTTTCACACCTAAGACTTCTGTCTTAGCCTTTCACACCTGTTATTTA
>NW_010581175.1:0-16591 GCF_000705375.1 Tinamus guttatus | reverse complement strand
TTTTTTTCAGTGTTTCAGGGATAGTATCGATTCTTGCTGAGCAACATCCCAGTCTTACCAAACCTTCAGGAGTTTTATTATTAATTACAGGGATCTCCAGACATAGCCTGTCAATACTGATATGATTGATCACTTAAGTCCAGAGACAAATAAGCACTGTAATATCTATTTGACACAGCAACCCCCAAAACTGTAGGACTTGGATATGCAATATTTTACTGAGGAAAAGTTAAGAGTTTCCACATGTACAAGCAGTATTATTAATACAAGTGAACAATACTCACCTACTCGCAACATCTATGTAGGGTGATTGCTCTGCATCTTTACACTGAACACTTCACAGCTAGCACCTGAGATCAAGTAGGCCAAATAACACTAAGAGGCACAAAAAATATTAAATCAGCTAAATGTCAACACTTGATTTCAATTTTAAAACAACAAAACATACTGTGGACTTACTTACTCATTGCTGCCGGTCCCTTTTAACAGAGGACAAAATGCTTTGACTGGCTATGTTTCTGCTCTCCCAACACTGTTGCCTTTGCATGAAGAGTACATTGATATGGTAATTCACAGCAGATGCTTATGTCTTTAGAACAATCAATAATATGTATCATACAAGTTAAAAATTTCAGAAGAGTAGAAGCACATGAGAAAAATACAGAATCTGAAAAGAGATTCTGGAAAATAACTGTTTCTATGATGCAAACTGACTCACTAAATGAATAATATTCTGGAAGTAGTATAAAAGTAACAGAATTTATCTGGAATTTTTTGATGATTGCTTTCAGGCAAAAAAAAAAAGGGCTCCCTATGTTAGGTATGAATCTTATAGACGGAAATCTTACAGTGATGGAAAAAATGTGCTTCTGTCTCCTAATTGTTTCAAAATTGTCACAATATCCTTTTTTTCCATAAGAAAATTCTGCTTTAAGTGAATCATAGAACCATAGAATCATTAAGATTGGAAGGAACCTCTAGAGATCATCTAGTCCAACCCCACTGCACACGCAGGGTCACCTAGAGCACATGGCACAGGACTGCATCCAAGCGGATTTTGAAGATCTCCAGAGAAGGAGACTCCACAACCTCTCTGGGCAGCCTGTTCCAGGGTTCTGTCACTCTTACTGGTAAGAAATTTTTCCTTAAGTTCATGCAGAACTTTTGCTGTTTCAGTTTGTGGCCATTACCTCTAGTTCTGTTGGTGGCCGTCAGTGAAAAGAAGCCAGCACCATCCTCCTCACTCCTTCCCTTGAGGTACTTATAGGTACTGATTAGATCCCCTCTCAGCCTTCTCTTCTCCAGGCTGAACAGGCCCAGCTCCCTCAGCCTCTCCTCATAGGGTAGATGTTCCAGGCCCCTGATCATCCTTGCAGCCCTGCGCAGGACCCTCTCACAGTTCACAGTTTAAGTTCACAGTTGAATTTGAGTTCAAGCTAGCTCAAGGACTTTCAAAGTTCCATCTCTGTGCAAGAACCATAAAACCTTGGGGCCAGTTGTGATGCCTCTGATATATTTTTCTTTCATACAGTTGAATTAAGGATTAGACTGACACGAGAAACTCCATTCTGGATTTTGAGTCTTATTGTAGAACCTATCTGGAGAGGGAGTTTTGTCCTATTCTTCAGATAGAAAAAAAAAAAAAAAAAAGAAAAATGTCACACTCACTTTCTACGTAGAGCAATATAATATAATTCTAACTCAATTGTCTTCAATGCTCTAGTGTATAATTACTGTGTGTAAGAAGAAAATCTGACCAGAAGAATACCAACTTGGTACATAAGCCTATTATTGCTTTAAGATTCTGTACCTTGTAAAGAGGTTTCTTTTTGCCTTGAAACTGCAAAAAGCCTGTTTATTCAAAAGCTTTTGAAATTACATTTCAAACCCTGTGCCTGGGTTACTGCAGGATAAACAATCTCATAAACAGAGCATGAAGCAACATGCAACTGTGCCCTTCTCTGTGCTCCCTGTTATTCTGCAAATTCAAAAGTGCTTTTTCATTTTCAGAATAATTCTCCAGCATTTTGGGGGGATAAGACCAAAGTTGGTGGATTATTTGCAGTTTCTATAATGGGGCTTCCAGAAAAATAATTAGCAATTTTGGAGGGAGACCCTACAAGTTCAATGCAATATGGAGATGGGTCATGGGAAGAAAAAGCTATGTTCTTATCTAGCTGTTCAAATTTTATTTTGGGCTTTTATCAAAACAAAGGTGTCCTCAAAGTATATTTTCAAGTAATAGAAGTTGCAGTGTTAAAGTAAGAAATTATTAGTAATAATATAAAATCAATTTGTGGCACATTATTAATTTTAATACATTTAATATGTCTGGTATCTCTACTGAATGTTTCAGCAAACACAAAAAAATATGTGATTTGAGCACAGTCAGAAAAAAAAGTCAGAAAAGCAGGTGAGTTGTCTGCTGAGCTTTAATATAAAAGTATACATAAAAAGTCTGACTTCTAAATGCAAGAGGACCAAAAAGAAAAACTTCAGATCCTACCTAAAAAAACTTTTGAATGACTAGCACATTTTCTTACCTCCTGACTACTGAAGAAAGAGGGCAACAGGAAGGACCTCATAACTCAGTTTATGTTTTATTTTCTTTTTTGAAGACTGACCCTTTCTCTCATTTTTTAAATAAAAGATGTAGGCACTTCTTTCTGGAGGAGGTCTTGGTCTGCAGTTCTCAAGCAGACAGAGGCTCTTGGGATGAGTACAGTTCCATACCTACTTTGAGATAATGAAATATTATTTCTTCATTAAGCCATGTGCTTCTCCCTGGTGGGCGTGGGGACCAGGAATTGTTTTGGGATCCAGTTATTCTGTATCCTATGTTGAGTTCACCAATATTAAAAAGGACTGCAGTGCAATGGAAGTGGGTCAGTAGGCACGAACATCTGGTGCTGAGGACACAGCACTAACTGCACACTGGGAGGTCTAACTCTAGATTGGCAGTAGTCTGGCCCTGGGAACTGAATAACTCTTATTGGGCACAGGGTATCAGGTGAGATCTTGGAGCCCACCTTCCAGTTTAATTTCTCCAGGAGGAATTGAGTTTGTGTGCTCTGAGGCCAAAGCAAAAAGCAAACTGAAGCACAGTAAATGGTGATGACCACGATTCCCTTCTGAAGTGCACTCCCAATCTCAGCTAGGATGCTAGAGTAGAATCACCCTAAGGTGCCTCACACCTCTGCATTGGAGGTTTGGTGCCTAATATAACATTATTAATTCAAAGACAGAGACAATCAGCATAAAATTAGTCATATGTGGGGATCAGAAATTTGATAATAGTGAGCTCACAGAAGTTTATCAAGAATGAGCTGCCTTTGGTCACAGAACAGATATGCTTTAATCAAAATCACTTGGCTTATTTTTTTAGATTATAACACTAGCTAGTCATAGTGATTCCTCCTGAACTTACACACTGAGAAACAGTATATTATATTCTTCATAGGCCAGGCACGGACCATTTGACAGAAACAAGATGATAACAACAAAAATAACTCATCTAGGTGGTTATCAAAAGCTTTTATTGCTCATCATCACTGTGCAGCCAGTAAGTGTTTGAAACTAAGGTGTCCTGCTTTCTTTTCCTCTCCTGTGCTACCTCTACTGTGGAAGCCAGTTTCCAAGCACTGCTTGGTAATGAAGGCCACCACTTGCTACTACCATTTAGAATTAAATTCTCCTCTGACAACTCAGCCTCCCAGAAAAGTTGGCTTTCACTTTCTTATTGTACTATCAAATGAACTAAATTAATTTCCAGAGAAAGCAGGGCGCTATGTCTTGCATATTTCAGCTGCTGGCTGTCAACTGGGAGCCGCAAATGCTTAATTAAAAAGATGTCAGATAGTTTTAGTCTCGGATACCTGAAAATGAAAATCCTTTTTAAAAGTCTATATAATGACTTTTCTCTAAAAGAAAACACAAGGAGCTGAGTACTGGAAATGACATCATCAGAGAGGGTGAAGGAGAAGGATAGAAGTCTATTTTCCCCACAGCAGCAGTCTGTGGTACCTCCTCTTCAAATAGCCCAGTACTGCCAGGATGACTATGTTAAGATATAGCTATAGCCTTGATTTACCCATGGGTTACTGCTATTAATACAGGCTCTTGGCATATGTGTCCAGTTCGGTTGCAATATTGAGCTAATGCTGCATAGTTGTGGCTACAGTACACCTGATCTGTACCAGCTCATGCTAAGCCATCTCTGCCTATTACCTGGCAGCAGAGAAAGGCTGCAGCAGCCCTGGCCTGCACTCGCTGATGCACATACCCCTCAGTCCTCTCCAGCCTGAGGGGCACAGATGAAGATCATCTCCAGGCAAAGTTCACACTGTAGTCACTCTAATGGCTACAAGTGTCCTTTTCTATGGTGGGAGCTGCTGAGCTGCAATGCACTCAGGTCATGTCTCAGCGCTCCCCTCATGCATGCACACTCATCAGGAGGCAGAAGATATGCAACTGCATAAGGCAATTTATCTTAGGCATTTGTTTGAGAGAATAAAGAGAGAATACTGCCTGAATTTGTTACAGTACACTGCTACATGTTGTCACCATCTCAACTTTGACACTGGACCTCTGGAATCTTTCCTTGTCTCTGGTGCCAAGATCTCACATCAGCAATGCTAACAGGACATAAAGCAGAAACATTCCAGCTGCCCACTGACATCCCTTTTTACTGCCAAACCTAGCAATATATGCTAGATGCATGCACGTATGAATGCAGTTGCTAAAGGCTAGTTCTCATCAAAAGCAATGAAAAATATCTTAATTTACATCCGCGGAGGCTGTTCTCAGTTCCTTATCAGAAAAATAAAAGTCAAGACCACAAAGCAGATACAATGTGTTTGCTAATACACCTAGTACTGGCAGTAATGCTATGGCACTACCCCTACAATGCCACTTCTAGCCTAGAAAATCACTATGCTCTGGGGACACCAAAACCCAACATAGCATTACCATGCTCATTAGCCACAATGAGATTCATGCATACTCCCTGCGAGACCCATTAGACATACTGACAGTAAATAGCAAGCAAATATGTGTGTGCTTGTAACCATTATTGTAGCTAACACTCTTTAGAATGACTGCCTGATAACAGGTTTGGTATGTTAAATTAGCTTAGAGGAAATAGCAGCTGGTAAAGTCAAGGCTTTATTTCAGACTTGTTATTTTAAATAAAGTTAATCGTGATTACATTTGTTGTTTGCTATTTTATTCAAGGCTACAGATTTACTTCAAACCGATCTCCAGTTCATGCAACTGCCAATTCACTTTCTGTTAGTGTTAAAAGATGTAGATGAATACAAATGATAAGAGCCTACAGCAGAAGGGAAGGTTTTAGTCTTCGGGCTTCGAGATGCACAGCAACAGTAATGCTGACTTCAGAGAGTCAGTCTAGTAGCTGAAGCAGCTAACAAGTGAGGTGACAATAACGATAAATAGCAACTCAAAGCATTTCTGCACGTTTGTTCTCATCCTTGTGTCAATTGCACGTGAGCTGTCAGAAACTTTTGTGTTGGTGTGAGATAAAGAGGGCAGCACAGTCACCAAACTTTGCATAGCTCTACCAGCTCCAGCTGTGACACTGAAAGTTTGGCTGTGTCCTGGTCATGGTCATCCTCTGTCCGCTGAAGGTAACCATCCCTACAGCTTACATACCTCAATGGCTCAGGTGAATGCTCCCCTGTCTATTCAGTCAGAATTATGCAAATCCTTTATCTAACTCTTTTTAAAAGTTTTGCTTAGAGCAAATTGCAGGGCACTGCAATAACTCTTCAGGAAGAGCCATAGGGGCCATAACCTTTATCAGAAGGACAGGCACATCACCAGTCAATAAAGCTTCTTGCTGAATGGACATCCCCCTAGAGCCTATATTGTTTTGCTATAGGTGTTACTTCTCTGCTATAAAATGATTTTACAGGGAGATTTAGCATTTAGGGAATATTACTACTTCAGATTTGCTTATCTAATTCAGTTGAGACAAATAAGTTAAGTACAGACAAGATTTAACCAACCTTCTTCTTATTCAAATAATGAATAAACATCTGAGGTATGCGGTCAATAAGCTGAGACACATCAAAATGGAGTACCTGTAATGGAACAGCACTTTAAGGTAGAAATGCTCTGGCTTTATGGCTTTTTAATATCCAACAGACACAAACAACTTCTTCCACATATAATATATGAATGAATATATTATTTTTCCTGTCAGTTATTTACACCAAAAATTCTGAATATGAAATATGAGCTCATAGAAAATCATAGGCTAAATTAAATTAAGTTCCTAGATATTTCCACGTTTCTTCTTTTGCATCTTTTTTCCTATCTTATATCCAAAATCTCATTCTCGAGATACTAAAGGCAGCTTTTAGTGTAGAATATTTTGAAAGTGTTGTAAAATATGAAGTAAGTAATTTCCAGCTGAGATGAGTTAATAACAGTAATAAAACAACAGCCTACAATATTTTCTCAGCTGAAGATCTTAAAGCACTGAGACAAATACATAAATCCTCACAGACCTTCAGGAAATAAGTTATAACCAGGAAAATTGAAGTCCAAAGAGGTGAGATGACTAAAGCACTGGCAAAACTGGGAAGGTCCTGATTCTTGCCACCTTTCAGAGCTCTCAGGGCCAAGATTTACATCCTCAAGGCTGTGTGTATGTATATTTGAGAGGTATAGATCGAAGTTAAGAAGACAGAAAGTATGTAACCAATACGTTCATAAGGAATTCCATTGCCTGGGGACAAGCTGCTTTTTATTTCTGCAGCACAATCAATAATAATATTGAGCAGTGAAAAAGGTCTTCACTAATACTTTGAATGTATCTCTCTCCTCTGAAAGACAGGAGATCCCTGCAAAACACTTAAATTCATTGTTAGGCATAAATATGCTGAATGCTTTTTGCTGCCAGCAATTTTAGTGTAGGCTTCTGCTCTCTCTATTTGGCCCGAGCTTGGACAGAGCTTTTCCATACCTCATGACTGAACATTTAGCTGAGTCCTATCTGACTTCAAACTCTACTGCCTCCCACTCTTTAATTCAGATTTCTGTAATTATGTCTGCATCAACAGTGTAGATCTCAGCTTGTAGAGTCTAGGAAATAATCTGAATGTATTGAAAAACAAAAGGATTCTTTGGAATTCTGTAGACTTTTTCATACTGCTTACCATGGGAAAAATATTACAGGTATCATGGAAAGAGGGCATGTTTAGTGGCTTACAGGAGAAATGTCTTTCATGATAGATTTATAGGCTTTAGCTTGAAAAGAAGGATGAGGTTTGCAGATTGTATGTTTTGCTTTAAGATAAACAGTTCTCAGCAGTCTTGTCAACATAATCCAAATTAACAAGGAAAAGGGTTTCTGGGGCATCTCTTCAGTATAGCAAGCCTACACTCCAAGAAGTGCATTAGAAAAAGAGAAGGCCACTTTGGACAATTTGTGAAACAGCCTCTGTTCTCATTTCCGTGCAAATCCAAACTGTTTTCAAAATTATTTATCTATTCCTAAAATCACATGACAATAATTTCCTTCAGAGCACAACAGCTTCCTTGATAAAAAGTTGTTAAAATATTTTATAGTCTTCAAAGCTCTTTAAATTCTTGATTAACAAGGACACTGGTTCTTACTCTGCTTGTTCGTGTGTTTACTAGTTCAAGAACTGTGTCACTATTAGTCTATGACTTTTTTCCACTAGGGATTAATCCCCATTGCAGGGAAATGGCACTGGTTCATTTCTCACTGACTAAAGATAACAGGTTTCCTTTGCACTCTCTCAGGCTTCAGTGAGCCAGACGAGTCATGTAAGCTGTGCCAGTGTTCCCTCCTGCTTTCAGGTGTCAGGGGACAGCAGATACGAACACAGAATGAAGCTTTTTTCATACACATAGTGGGTAAGAAGTTGCACACTAAACACACTGTGTGATTACTCTCAACACACCCCAGTAGATTTGAAAGGATAATTGAGGCCTATGTCCCTGCTGTGTAATGCTGAATATGTTCAGAATCAATGGAACTGCTGCAAAATCAGCACTGTTTTAAGTTATCGTATCACTCCTCATGCAAGTAAATCCACCAGTGATGTGAAGCCCATCAGGCACCAAATGCCAAGAAGAGTTTATATCTGCATCTGGATGCTGCCTAGAGCGTGGCTCTGCTGGGTATATTCATGCAAGTTGCTGGCTTCCGGAAATAATTTTTTGTTACTACCTGGAAAAGTGATCAGAAAGGACTTAGAGAATTTATGTTCTGAATCATGCCACAGGAGTTTTCTGTCTGTGAATATTCTTAAAAGGAAAATGAAAAGATTTTCCTCTTCCTATGTTTCTTTGATGTAATTTCTAGGCCTTATTCTTTGTATGTTCTTTGTTACTATTTCCAACTTCTACTACTTAGATTGTGTCAAGTAATTATTTTTGGTGTTGAAATAATTACTAATAAAGTAATATTACAATCCGCTGAATTTTCACATATGTACCCTGGATTGTTTTGAATCTAATAACTTTTTTATAGTTGGATCTTTTATATATATGTATCTAATTTCTACATCTGAACTTGACAAACTCATTTTTAATATTGAACCATCATTCAAGTGGCCAAAAAGTATCGTGAAACACAGAAGTGAATCTTGTTAAAGCTTTGATCATGAATATGCAATCTTCCAATTTTCAACAGTTTTACACTGGCATAAGTATAACTGAACCGTTTGTGATTTATATTAGACTATGTGAAAAAAAAAATCCAAAGCTAGTATTTGTAGAAATGTAAAAACATATTAAATTAATAACAATGTAGATGCTTATATAGTGCCATTCTTTTGAGGACTGAGGGACATTAATCTTTTTTTTCCTGGTCTCACACCAAAATAGCACCAATATTTCCTACTGTCACATAAGTTTTGGACGCCAGAAATGATTCTGGGAAAAAAGCTACAGCATAAAGAGCAGCTGAAGGCTGGCACACAGCTGCTGGCCACCAACATAATGGATCACTCTCTGGAGATTTGCAGAGTGGAAATTAATAGAGTAATATGTCAGCTTTATATAACGTTGCCATAGGTCAGCAGAGATTGCTCTCTGTAGTTGTTCTCACTGAGCATAAAAAACAGGCCATGCTCACATGGAAATATTAAACATTTCATTGTTTGTCCTCACTTAGACCAAGAATTTTAAGTAACTTGGATCTACCAATGTATATTAGTATACATAATAGTGATAAAGAGAAAAATAATGAATATACCCAGATGAGCTGATCCTCCAAAGACTTACCAAGTGACAATCACTTGCCTTCATTTCACTTCAGGATGGGACCCCAAATTCCAATCTTTCTTTGACTGCGTCAGGGAATCACATCCCTCATCCTCAGTCACCCTTTGTAGAGAACCAAACGGTTCTCTATTTTTAAAGGTCAAATGAGTTTTCCAATTATAAAAATCATATTTTGCTGCAGTATTCAGAAATGAAAAAAAAATTATTCAATGTCCAATAGTTTTTATTTGCTGAAAGTTTTCAGCACCCAGGGAAGAGGATGTGAAAGAATGAAGAAATAGGCTCTGATCGAAATCCCCTTGTGTCACTACAAACTTTTTTATCAGTACAATGGAGGTGGTAGCAGTTAAGGTTGGGAAAAAGTTTTTGCTGCTGAGAAATGTGTCCTAAGAAACTCATCCAAAGCCCCTTGGGTAAGCAGCCTCTTCATGTGTTATCAGTATTAAGCTCAATGAGGTGAATTAAGTATGGGATATCAAAATACATCCAGCAGTGGAGGGTGCATGAATTCCCCTTTAAGTTAGACATGGAGGTCTGCTCACTGCAGGGCACAAGAAACCTTGAAGTTGTACCAGACTACAGGTTGCTTTAAAGCATGTTACATTTCATTTACCAGTGTCTGTCAAGTGCAGAAGCTGACTTCCTAACACTTCATGAAGGGGTTTAGTCTTACATTTCAAATGCTGTGTGCCCAGGTTATTACAGAAAGCAATCCCAAATATCATCCTTGAAGAACTCCACTAGTAAAATCCCTCATGGCTGATCCTTAGCCTCTCAGCTCCATCCATTGTCATTTTTGACTTAGTCAATTCAGTACTCGCTTTATGCTTTCTGCATTAATCTCCATCTTTTTCCACTTAATTAGTAATTTCCATGGTGATGGATGCCCAGATAGATTGAATATCCCTTCTTTTGTATAGACAGTAATTAGTCTTATCAAATGAAGATACTGAGTTAATGAAGTACAATGTACCTTGAGTAATCCCATGCAGCATTTTAATGTCTTTTCCACTCACCTTCATATCTTTAACAACTCTTTCCATTAAAGTGGATTCTACAGTCTACATATACCCGATGTCTAAAAAGGTAGTAGATATCTGATCGACAAGTCAAAAAGGCAAGATCTATCTGGCAATTTGAATGCCAGAAGAGGAGAAAAAAATAATTTGTATGGAATCCTTAAGAACAAAAAAGATAGTAGGTGTCTATAAAGAAGAGTCTATAAAGACTAGAGTCTGTAGAAGAAGGGTTGACTGTGAAAGAAATCTAGGGTTCAAAAAAGTCAAGGGGATAAATGAATGGAGAGAAATGGTAAAATGGGATTACTGAGAAATGAGAAGGGGCAGGTAATAAATAAACAAGTTGAGCTTGGAGGCAAGTTAAGATCTCTAGTATGAATAATAAGAAAAAAATAGAAATTACCAAACCTGAGATATAAGCAAAATTCAGTATTCACTTGCTGCATTTTAGCTGTATAAACAAGGCAACCTCTGTCCCAGGATGCTGAAGCAAGATGAAATCACAAGTCTGACAGTAAGGATTGAGCAGAGATATTAACTCTGAAACAGAGAATAACAAATTAACTTCTTATCCTTAAGAAAAGTGGCAGGAGGATGCCTGAAAGTGGGCAACAGCAGGCCTAGTTCGAGCCTGCAGGCAGCACCATCAGGACCGACTGCCATGGTCCTGGTTGCTCAGCACCCTGTATAACCCCTTCACTATCCCTGCCTTGGGATTTGGCTAATCCCAACAGGATCTATAAAGCTTTGAGTTTGAAGATGGCAGGAAAAGCTGTTACCTCCTTGAAAGCTGTGATGGCAGCAACATGTCTGGACAAGACTCTGCATAATCCCTTTAGCAAGAGCAGCTTCCTGAGGCGTGAGCTGGAATCAAGACAATTCATGGCAGTTAAAGTAGCCTTCCTATGCTGAATGTCCAAGGGAGAGGGGTGGGCCTGTTATTTTCAGATAACTTGGTCTGAGGGTTTGCTGTTCACGATTCATTTTATGAAATTTGCCTTCCCTACTATCAGTTCCTCCCCTGTGCCACAGATTGCAGTTCCAGTAGCTATGTTGAGGTAAGCATTTGTTGAGCAGCTCTGGAAAAAATGATCACTAAAACAATCTGGGTTAAAATTAACCATAAAAAACCCCACAGTGGTTAACCAAAACATATTACTGATTGGTTTACAGTGCAGTCCTACAGTGCAGTTGCACGGCACAACTGGGGCAGCAGCACAGAGGGAGGAAATAGCAGCTAGGCACTGGCAAGAATCTTGGAACCTGAAAGCAAGCACGTAGTAGAAAGCAAATCCAGAAGCATAGTGGGATGGGATGTCTGTAAGAACCATCCCTTGTCCTGAGGCTTAGTCATTTTCCTTGGAAAGTCAGCAGTAGGAGGCAGGATCAAGTCCAGATTCTTTCTGTCTCAGGGCAGTCCTCATCTCACTAAGCAGAGTCAGGCTTCCTCTTGTTTGTACTACCTATCTCTGGCCCCACAAATCTTTCATGCCTTTCTGCTCAGTAGCCCAGCCATGTCAGACCTAAGGACTTTGCCAAAGGCTGTGTGGTAGCATAGATAGATTTCCCTCAGCGGTGACTCAGGAGAAGTCACAGAAAATTTACTGAGTGTAAATTAATAACAGCAGGAAATAGCACAATCCACCCCTTGATTTTCTGAGGAATGGTTAATTAGCAATAAACATAGGAATCATGGCAATAACAACAAAATTATCTTAGAAGATGCTGGATTTTGGTCATTTGGCGCACACACACACACACACACCAGGAGTTTACTTCTAATTCCCTTGTGTGTGGCTGATCTTTACACTCTCTGAGTATTTTTCAAACATTTACAGTAGAGATCTTTCCCACAGCATGCCTCCACTTCCTGCTTGAAAACCAGTGACCTTAAATACCAAGAAACTTTAAATAGCTTGTGGGGGGTGACACAAGCTCACCCTTTTATTTTAATGAGAAAAAGAAGTATATCTAAGACAATCTATTCATGTAGTAAGAATCACCCGGGCAAAAATGTTCCAGTTTACAAACAATAGAAAATGGAGTTTATATTTTCTTTTGAAGTTCCAGGAAGCAAAGCTTCACCTTAAGAAAGTAAGTCCCTCCCTGTGCTGGGAAAAGTGCAGTTACATTATTTAACTTCAAAATGCTAAAATCGAATGTCAGTTTTCTTCATCGACCCTCTGTTACGTGCTGGTTTTCAAAATCTTTGTGTGATACATATAAAAGTTTGCTTTTTTGTGTTTAATTCCAATTGAAAGTTACTTGAAAATTTTCTCAACTTTCTTTCCTTTGAAATCAATATTATCATAGCTATGCTAATGTCTTTCCATAGCACTGAGTTCTCACATCTGATATTCTTATGAAGCAAATAGAAACCAAATTCCTGACTCACCGGTCAACGCATTAGTTTTAATGACATCAGATTAAAATCAGGACCAGATTCTCTCACTTCATCTGTTCAAAGTAATCACAGAAATTTTCAACTGCATTCCTACCATTAGGTCCTTCCAATGGAGGAAGATACCCCAGGTCATATGGAAAGTGAGAAACTGCTATGAAATCACCTTCTCAGTGATGAATTCAGCAATATGATCCCTGGACCCGATTCCCTGCTGCTCAGATAATTATACAATCAGAACAGCACAGATAGATAAAAGTCTTAGGGGGCAGAGGATGCAGAGAAACCATACAGACAGCCCCACAGAGAGGGCTGAAAGGGTAAAGAGCTGCATCCCTGCATCGATTTATTGGTACGAGCAGGACTGAAGACCAAGGATGTGCACAGGTCATTCCTCGTCTGTGCTCCAGGTCTCACAGTTTGAACGTTGTTGAACATTATTCGAACATGGGTCGATAGCATCGTTCCTAGACTGTACACGCTCTGAATGTTACACACATGGTATGACAGTGCTGCAGCACTTCACACAAGTTGCTCTTAAAGAGTTCTCTTTTGCATTTGCTCTGTAAGGCTGCCCATCATTTCTAACACAGAATCTCTCTCTACAAAGAGTGTCTTTGATGAAACGTAATATGCAGCTCCTTTCTTCTGTGACTACTGTGTCCCAGCTCATTTTGTGACTGCACTCATGCCTGACATTTGCTTGGAAGTAGAGTGGTTGTCATAGCCCCATGGCAAGACTTAGTGTTCCTCTTTGTCTTCCACAGCAATCTCTTTGCTGTTCAACATTTTTACTGCAAATATTTTCTTTGGTGAAGCAGAATCCAGTATGAATAAATAAACAATGTGTCATAAATTTATTTGAGACATTTACTGCCCTGATTTTTACTGTATATGACATTAAGTCTGCTCTTAGCCTCAGAAAAATCTGAAGCAGTTCTGAAGTACTGCAGGATCTGAAAATCAGTTTAGTCCAATATGTTTCTGGAATCTAACTTTGGTTATTTCTTCCAGAGCATCAACCCATTCACTTGTCCCTACTTGTCTAGCATGGTCGCATTTGTCTGTTTTGCCTTGTTCTGAGCTTTGTGTGGTCTTCAACATCTGGAAATATTGGTCAGCTGCTTTTCCTATTCAGGACTCAAATGGAGAATCACACCCATTACACTATATGCAGAAGATGCAAGTTCTTGAGTGAACGACTTCAAGCTGAAACAGAAGCTTCAGCTGAATATGAAATGTATCCTTTGGTATCCCTTGGATATACCATTAAACCTAACCATTAGTATAGAAACCAAGATGGTGGAAGACATAGGAATGATCTTGTCCAGGCTGGAGAGTGCAGCCTGCTTTCTGGAGCTCTTTAATCACTCGTCTCTCCTGTAAAAGGAGATGCCATTTTGAAAACAAAGTAGGAGCCACTTGTCCATAGTTAAAATGACAATTCAGGCACTCAAACCAGCAAAAGAGTATTAGGCCTTGAATCCCAATACCACAGGGGAAAAGGAAAAATAGTTTAATTCCTCCTTCTGTGCACCTCCAAATTCAACAGCCTCCTTCTCCTGGCTGTTCTAGGTATACCTTTTCTAAATCGACTAGCTATTACAAAACTCAGTCATAGGTTTGCAGTACTCCTCAGGCACGGTACAGAGCCTGAATCTGACCCCAAATGTGCATTTGAATACAGATAAAGTAACATAAGACAAGATTTTCATGCTAATTAATGCCAAGTTTCATGTTTTCTGGATGCTTGACTAACAACCCTGGGATCTGCTTTTCTGCAGTGCTGAGCATTTCCATTTGTGGTTTAAGTATAAACTGTGTTATATAACAGAAAGTATTTTGAAAAGGCCTTACACCCAGGGGACCTCTCTCTGTACCTCAGTTCCCAAAATGCGTAATGGGGACAAAATAAATCCTTCATCTCACAGCATTTTTTGTGAAACTAAATTACTATGTTGGAAATACTTATGTTCCATATTATGAGTGCCATGGAAATGCCACAAGGAAGTAATTAATTTTAAGAAACACATATAGTAAATAAAGTACAAACCCATAGCTTGACCAATGAACAAAGCAAAATATTGGCCAGGTGAACAGAGCCCATCTTATGCACTGAATGAGGCAGGGTAACTATGTAAAGAGAATATGCAGTCACATAAAGTCAATTTAGACATGCAGCCATATTTTCAGGTACTTTATAACTTTCCAACTCTTTCACTGACTCTAGATAAAATTATTTATACATACTCACACATACCTAGACAGGTATATAGAGAATTAGTAAACACATATATGTACATACATTATCTATAGGAATATTTCACAAAACCTTTTCAATAAAGATTTTCAGCATTAAAAATGTCCTCCTTTTTCTCATTCTATTACATTGCTGTTAGTATTTTGAAAGTTTACAGGCATTCCTACTATATTTATTTGCACTCCTCTTTTTATGCTTCAGCTCCACTTCTTTTCAGGTGAGTTCTAAAAGTAAGTTTTATTTTTTCCTATAACTCCTTAGCAGTCAAATGGACAGAAATGAACCACATAGTTTTGCTGTTTAATGCTACATATCATATTGAGAGAATCTTTTATTAAAGCACTGTTGAAAACAAAGATGAACTGTATATTTATTAGTGTACAGATTTTATAAAGCAATATAAAATTAAATCCCCATTTTTATTAAGTTGTTCAGTTCAGGGGCCTGCTATGAGCCATTCTATGATCTTGCTTTACTCAGTTTAGTTGGGAATGACTCACATAATGCATACATATCTTCCAGTTATGACTGTCATTTTAACAAATCAGTATTAGTTGGGAAGTCTATAGCAGTATGCTCTGTCCACATGAGCCTATTATCTGGAGAGTTCTGGTGTTTGATGACATGTTTTGTTCAAGTAAATGAGTGAACATATAAAATAATTCATTCAGGAATAAATCTGACGGACAGGGCAGAGCAATCCTTCGGGGGAAAAAAAAGTGACAGGAAACTCCATACCATCTGTGTAAACTTAAATGAGAGCTTATGAGGAATATCATCCCAGTCTCACAGCCTCAATAATTTCTAAAATGGTTACTTGTTTATCATACCCTGTAAAAATAAATAAATAAATAAATATCAGGATATCATTTAACCCAGAGTGCCTATTAACTGACATGATGGTATTGCTTAGCCATCTTCATGGCACTCTTTTTAGCTAAGTTTTTATTAACAAAGACATAATTCAGTTCTTTCTGTTCTGAAGCTCCGTGAAAGCTTCAGTTTAGAAATCAACCAACCTCCTGCTTCTATCTACCCGTAGCTACAAACTTATATCACATGTGTCTTTCTTCATCCTTGCACTGACTTCCTCTTCAGTTTTCAAACCTCTTGACCTCACCTTTTTGATTGCTCAGGGACAGTGCTCTCCTGGGCTCCATTTCTGCATCATCCTTCACAGTTTTTCTGTGAATAGCTTCACATCCTTCACATCCTTCTGCTCATTTCTCTCTTCACTTTCCTGTGCTGCTTCTCCTTTCTTTATATCTTTTTTTTTTCCTTGATGCATGGAACAGATTCCTGCCTCCTTTCCATTAGATGATTTTCCATTTCTCCTTTATATTATTCTAATGTCACTGTCTTGCCTTCATGATTCTTCCTGGTCTCCCAGGTTCTTTATAATGGTCTGAACTACATCTGCCAAATGAGATCATCTCAAAGTAGGGACTTCTCTGTCGTGAAGTTAATCCCAAGGTGGATACTATCCTGAATTAATTTATTTCTGGGCTAGTTATCTTGGGGGAATACAGAAAAGAGAATAGCTATGTATTGAAAGTTAGCTCAAGTTGATAATCTTGGGAAAAAAAATCTTACCTGGCCTTCATTGCCAGAAGTATACACATTCCTCCTGTG
>NW_010581174.1:174243-206095 GCF_000705375.1 Tinamus guttatus | reverse complement strand
TTGATTAAATGAATTATTTTCCTCTTTTTCTTTAGGAGAATTTGTGAAGTAATTAATGAAGCTGTGTGGAAACACAACGTAATCTATGTTTCAAGTGCAGGCAATAATGGCCCTTGTCTTTCTACAGTAGGATGTCCTGGTGGTACTACATCTAGTGTAATAGGTAAATAACTTGTTTTGGAAAAAAAAAATACTTAGATTCACAGTATTCAACTGCCATCTCTTTAAGTTGTGTCTTGGTGTTACATGCTGGAGATCAAAGCAATTGTTAATCAAGGTGTTTTTTTTCAAGACTTATTAGGCAACAAGGTTAATTCCCTGGAAAGCACTTACTGTATGTTTAGGTGTAGAAGCTGAGATTGTTATCTAACAATCCACAGAATTACCTGTGGAGAAAAGAGAGGTGGCATATGTAGGCGGTCTTAATTTGCTGTGACACTGTATAAAATTTGTAAAATAAATCTTACTCAAAGATGATTCTAGTTAACATAACTGTGTAAGTGTGCAATTTCTTTCAGATGATGGTTAATAAATGCAACTTGGAAATTAAGCTTAAAATTTATGATATTTATCTCATATAAAATCATAAAGAAAACCTAAAATGCTAATTCTGTCAATTTAGGGCAATCTAAATTGTTTTCTCTCTAGGTTTCATGGTGAAACCTAGTTTTATAGCCTGAGTAGAAGATATTCCCATTATACTCCCTGGAGATGTCTCTGAGGGAACTATTCTTTAAGCTATGGTGCCATGTCAGTGCAAATGTATTACTGGGGTAAGAATTAGTACTTCTGATAAGCAGTGTGTGTTTTTGTTGTTTCAGTGAAAGATTGACATACAAGAGTTTAAAAAATGTTTAGCACTTAGGGTTAATTTTCCTATTTTTTGTATAAATTCTCTGTTTCCACTGTAAGAATTTTGTTTACTACAGAAATCCTCAGGCTGGCACTGCAGCCTGTACACTGGAAGGCCTGAGAGAGACTATTTCAGGGTAACTAATAGAACTAACAGTGATTACTTTCTGAAAGTTAATTTGCAATTACTCTGTCGGTGAGTGAGATTGGGGGAACGGAACTGGAACTAACAGTCTCTTTTTAAGGTCTGCATTGGCCTCATTCTGGCAATGCAGCTGCCCTGTTAACTCAGCAGACTCATTGTATTACTCCAGAGACTGGGTTTCTTTATCATCCCCTCTCTGTATAAAATAGCTTTACCCTGTCTTCCACCTGGAGTGAACCAGGTAGTTTTCTTTGAGGGGAAAACCAAAATACAGTTGACAGGTTACCTTAGTTCAGCCAGGCAGTTTGGCCCAAGTTTGGTTCGCCCCCTATGCATGGTAGCATAAGGGCATGAGACTTTCCCCTGTAGAGTCGGCAGTGCACGTCCTTGGCATTACGCTCCAAAACCACAGCTCTAGCAGCTTTGGCAGAGTCATTTTCATTCTTTGGGCACTTTGGAGTAATGACTCCCTCATCACGATAGCGTTTGAGCTGAATGAATGTGGCCATCTGCTCCAGATGGTATAGCTCTGAGCCACGTGAACATGAGCCAATTTAAACTGATTGCTTTGAGGTGAGGGTGGCGTAGTTTGTAACAGCCTCAACTAAGCCAAAATACTCTTTCAAAAAAAAAAAAAGTATAAAAATAATCTGTGCTGGCAGGGAATGTGTAATACCCCAGCTAAAATGAAGCTTTAAAAGCTTTAATTCATGGTAGCCCTATTGTATGATACTAAAATATCATAAAATTAAACAGAGAATGTATTAATATATTAATTATTATTGTTACTGTATGGCATGCTGCATTAATCTTTGCTTTAAAAGAAGATGACTGAGGTAGAAAATTGTGTGTATTTGTCCATTGTAAAGGTGAAGAATTTCTTCCACAATTACTTAAAAACACTTTTTTTGTAGGTGTTGGTGCCTATGTATCACCAGATATGATGGTTGCTGAATATTCTTTGAGAGAAAAACTGCCAGCAAATCAATATACTTGGTCATCTAGAGGACCTAGGTAGGCTGTTCTAAAAAAGAACATACACTTTAGTTTTGCAGTCAGATTACATGATTCAAAGTCTAAAAATCGGTTATCAATATGGAAAAATAGTTTTCTTTCCATGGGAGGAGCTGAAGTAGCCTGTTGGTCTTGGAGTACCTTTGTTTTATAGAGCTCTTGGGGGAGAGGAAATAACCACTGAATTGCTTCGCCACGACCTATACCTTTCAGAGAAATGCATTTGAGTGAAAACCTAATCTCTAATGGTTTTCTCAGCAGAGACAAAAGTTGTTGAAACTAATGTTTATTTTCTTTGGGAACTTTTTGTACAAATGTATATTTTAAGAGTCTTCAGTACCTTTTGTTTCAAAAAGTTAGTGGTAAACATAAGCATTCCGTTCCTGTTGATCATAAGAAATACTGTTATGATTTTCAAGATTGGCTTCAGTGACATCACTATCATGCCACAATCTGTTTGAGCTAGTGGAGGTGAGTAGGGAGAATTGCAAAAAGAGAAAAATTGTCACACTATGAAAGATCACAAACATTTGGAAAAGCACACTTGCGAACAGTGAAAATTTGGGCTTTTATTTCATGTCCTGTCTCAGAGACAGTAATATCATAGTTGAGAGGAGGAAAAAAGAAAAAAACATTCCTTCCTGAGTTCTTATCTGTGTTTATAATTTTAAATTGTCCTTGTAAATCATGAATCATGTATATATACTTTTAAAAAGTAAGTTAGCCTATATTTTACTGAGGAAAGCAAAAAATAGAAACTATAATTGGTCCTTGATTTATCGGCTGGTTGCACAGCATCTGCCTCCCTAATAGCATTTCTCTTTGAGGTGATCTATCAGTGTCTGCATATTGACAGGCAGATACATTGCTCCAAGAACCTTACTGTGCAACATCATCATGGTCCACATACAGAAATGTGGCTGTCTCCCTCAATCTCAGAACAGAAGGGCTTCTTGGTTATTCAAAAGTTTGATTATTCTGCTCCAAAGCAGATCTGTGAAAGATCAATCTACTTTGGAGCAGGAGACCTTTCTCCTACAGCGTGAAATTGACTGTTTATGAACGGAAAGGCCCAAATCTGGCCAAAGGAGGTTTCCCCTTGCATTAGTGTGTTGTGCACAGGTGGCTGTGGGGTCCCTAAAGCTTTCCTGCAGTTTGCTTGGGATAGAGATTAGTCTCTCTGAGTAAACGCTGGAGCTTTCTGGGTAGATCTGCTGTGTACTGCTTAGCCATAAGTATAATGGTTCAAAACCTGTTGTTTATACTGCTGTCATAAAATGGGTCTAAGCTCTGAATTGCAGAAGTGTGCAGACCGTACTTTGACTTAAGACAGAACTTAACTCCTACCCTAACAGCTTAATATGCTTAAGTCAAACAAATATACCCTGTTTCTCAGCAGGACTTCCTAGCTGAGGGGCAGCAGTGTGGTTGTTCAAGGGGTGTCTTTTTCTTCTCTCCAGAACAAGGGAGATAGGGCAAGTCTAGCTCTTAACAATAAAAATCTAAGTACATCTTTAACTGTGCCATACACATCCACTACTCTTTTGAATCTCTTCTTTTTTTTCTCCTCCTTCCTGTTATTAACCTTACTTAAAAAATAATAAAGGCCAAGTAAACTCAAAGTCCTCAATTGTGTATTTAAGTGTGCCTAATAGGCTTGTTTGTATGCCTTTTTTGGTTCAGATCCCAGAAGATATTCTGACTAAACTGAAGCCTGATTGATATGTAAAAACTGTTTAAAAAGTTCAAAAGTATTGGAGTATTACTCCTCTAAAAGTTTAGAAAACAGGCATAGCTGATGATTAATGACATTTGAAGTTATCATTTAGTGGAATGCTTTCTTAGGAGTAAGGGATTTAATAAAATAACATACTCGAGAACATACATTTGGAAAGGTAGCTTTACTAACAGGTACAGTAGCACCTTCACTAAAAAGTGGGTAGGAGCAAATGCTTGATTTTTCAATAATTCTGTCTTTTACCAGCACTGATGGAGCTCTTGGAGTAAGTATCAGTGCACCGGGAGGTGCTATTGCTTCTGTCCCAAACTGGACTCTGCGAGGAACGCAGCTCATGAACGGCACGTCCATGTCTTCACCCAATGCCTGCGGGGGCATTGCGTTGGTGCTGTCAGGTAAGAATATGCTTTAATATTAAATATTGCTGACTAGTGTGAAAGATACTGGTCACTTTTTGTCAAATTAAGAAAAAAAAAAAGTTTGCTGTGATGTGTTTAACAACATTTCATTGTTGATAACATAACTTTCTTGGGTTTTCTGTTGTCTTCAATTATAGCTTTATTTTTAATTTCAGGACTCAAAGCTAATGACATTCATTACACTGTTCATTCTGTCAGAAGAGCATTAGAAAATACTGCAGTGAAAGCTGAAAATATAGAAGTATTTGCACAAGGACATGGTATTATTCAGGTACTTGCTAACAGTGAAAACAGCCCACCAGAAAGTGCCGACTTCTGGATGAGTTAATTCAGCTAGTTCTTATGGCATTTGATCTTTAGATCTGATTCTGGGAAAACAAGGGAATGTAGTAGGAGGGGAGGAGGAATTAATGTTTCTTGTTGTTTTCCAGCTTCAGCATGGAATTACAATAGAATAAATTTGTTAACAAGCCACGTTCTCAGACTGACCGAAAAAGTGTATGGGTATATGAAGTAGGAGGGTGTTGGCGTCCGCATGTTCTATTTATTCTGTCAAAATCCAAAATCTTAGTGTCTAACTCTCTTTTTTTATATTGTTACCAGAGAGAGATGATTATGTGAATAAGTGCTGGAGGTGTAATTTCTGGGGAATGAAGTTAGAGACACCCACTCTGGTTCAGAGTAGTACAGCTGAACTTCTATGAGGTCTTGGGTCTGGGCCTGCACTGCTAAGTCAGAGCTTTCATTGAATCTTGTGGATTTTTGAGTAGCTTGGAAATCTGTGTTTTGATCCTTTGTGTGATGAAAACCTGGACAATCTCCCTGTGCTTAAGTTTTGACTAATCAGTTTGCTCAGCCCTAAGCTCAGAGTTCTTAAGGTGCTTGGAACGAGTAGGTGATTTTTCTCTAAACTCATCTTTAACACTGAGTTTGTTGAAGAAGACAACAAAAGTGGCCATAGTAAATAGGAACATTGCCATAGAAAAATCATAAGATTGGTGTAATTTAATAGTCCAATTAAAACATTTACCATGACCTGGAGGATAGAGGCTGTTGGGTGTCCAGTTGTCTCAGAGAGTGGCCTAATCCTCTGTAGGGTTTTTGGAGTCAGTAGAAAGGAGGATGGCTGGACTTCTGTTTTTTTTTTTTTTTTTTTTTTTTTAACAAAAAAAGAGTTTTCTGATTTTTATAATTGTTGCTCTTTTGCTTAAACTCAAAACAGGATGCTTAATAAGTTTTGCTGCAGATATGAGAAAGAGTCTCTGAGGCCATTAGTCTCTGAATTCATCTCTAAAAACTTCTGTTGTGCATCCTCTAATGAATGCATAGCAAAGGAGAGGTGTTATACGATGTTTTTAAATGGTCTTCAGTATTTTTGTGCTTTGTGTAGCAGCTGCAAACTGAAAGTGTTCACCCATGTCTTATACTTAGTATCATCGGAAGTAAGGTGCAGTTTCTATGGCTCAAATGACTTGTAAATTACCTTGCCATTTATTGCTGTGCTTGCTTCATATAGAAGAATGTATATAAATGACTATTAACCTGAAATTGGTTAATCTGGAGTATGTTCTTTCTAATAGGTTGATAAAGCCTATGACTACCTCATTCAGAACTCATCATTTGCAAGTAACATAGGCTATACAGTTACTGTTGGAAGCAACCGTGGAATCTACCTCAGAGATCCTGCCCAGATAACAGCACCTTCTGATCATGGGGTTGGCATAGAACCTGTGTTTCCTGAGAATACAGGTGGGAAAGGACTTGATTTGTATGAGGAAAAATTTTTAATTTTTTAATTGCAAAAGCTATTGTGATGAGAAATGATAGAACTTTTTAGAGAGAGAGGAGAGGTTTTCCAAGAAGAAAGTGTGCAGCTCTTCTAACTTCATTCATAAATGAAGACACGTGGTTAAATGACTTTTCCATTCTAACCGCACATATTTAATTTTAGTACTTCTGTATTCTTGGTGACTCTCTCACTTCATGTTTTCTCTCACCAAACTAAAAATCATAGAATCATGGAATCTTAGAATGCTTAAGGTTGGAAGGGACCTCTAGAGGTCAAACTTTGTTCTGTAGAAGCTAAAATGAGATTGGAGGGGGGACAGAGGAAACGTAAGAAAAAATGTTTCACATATCACAAAATTTTAGAACTTCTCTTTTTTGTATGACAATGTGTGGATATTGTTCTGAACATGGAAGAATTGTTTCAGAGTATTTAAAAGTGCCATTCTAGCTTTAGGCTTTGCATTTTCACAATGTCAGAAAACAAAAATGGACTTGGTACTAATGGATAAGCATAAATACATCTAAAGCAGACCAGAAAGGGACTGAAAGATTTTGACTGCTTTGACATGAGTAACTGATACCCATCAAAATGGGTTTGACAAGAACTATTTTTTACCGTAAAGCATTTTGCTGGCTTTGCTTTGCTAAATATAAATTTGGACTCGCTGAGCAGCTAAATTAAGGTGCATTCAGAAATATCTGTGTGAGACCTTGTTACTGAGATTAATTTATTTCTTGAAACCGATGACCCAGAACAAAGTTGGCACATGAAAAATGGTGAGAGTGTTCAGGAGAAGAGTTGATATGGATGAGGATGGGTTACTGATTCAGAGTAATCCTGTTGTTTCATAGGTTACGTTGCAATCAATGTGGTGTTGACATGTGGTGTTTAGGTTGACAACATGACAGTAAAAAAATAAAATAATCCTTCATATATAGGACTCTATTTTGGCAGGAAGCAAACAGTTTAAAAACAGTTTTATAATAAATAAAATTAGTTTGCAACATTATGTTGTTTCTGTAGCACCTGCCCAGTTGTTGTGGCTGTGCTCTGCCTGGTATCTTCAAAAACACCAGAGTTTGAGAGATTTTGTGAGATCGTGGGAGGCCGATCTGCTCGGTTGGTCCCTTGAAGTTCCCTTTGAGCTGACTGCTTATGTTGTACCTGTGAGGAAAGAACATCTGGTAGCAGAGACCTCTCCTGGCAAAGACGTAACGAATTTAAATGTGTGAAAATTAGACTAAGGCCAAGTCAGAATAGAAATAATGGATTTTTATTTTCTTTAAAGTGGCTCTTGTTTTTAGAGCAGCATAAGAATGATAGATGACTTTTAATCACTGAACAATTGCAGAGTTAGGTGCTTTGTAAAAGACATGCCTAATTTGGGTGTACTTTGTGGGAATTCTGTAAAAGGAAATAGGAAATTATCACAGTAGTCCTTTTTAATTTTGAGAGCTTAACCTTTACTAAGGTTGCTATAATGCAATTTGGTAATAATTTTCAGGATCAGCCTAGTTGTTTTCTATTTTATTTCTCTCTGGGAAAGCCTCTGGCTCTGTACAGGAATGTGTACATTTATTTTCAGATTATGGCATGAGCAACTGAGGCGTTGGCTGCCTGTGACTTTCAACTTTGTCAAGTTTGGTTGTTTTATGAGACATAATTTCAAAGCAGGATGTCAACTTTTGTTATATTCTGCTATTTCTATTTTAAAAGAGATAAGAGATAATACAGAATGCTCAATGTTTGTGAAGAAATTACCATTTGGGGACTATTTTGTTTCTGTTAGTTTTCTTTGAGGTAAGTCCATCTTAATAGCAAATATTGGGCTATGGTAGAATCCAAGCACTTATTATTGTGTTTTGTTGCTGTTTTTTTGACAGAAAACACTGAAAGAATCTCTCTTCAGCTGCATTTAGCTTTAACTTCAAATGCCCCGTGGGTTCAGTGCCCTACTCACCTAGAGCTTATGAACCAGTGTCGACATATAAACATTCGTGTGGATCCACGTGGTCTGAGAGAAGGACTGCATTACACAGAGGTATAAAAGTGCTCGCGTTTGAAGCAGGACTGTGTTCATGTGGTCTCTATCACCTACTTCAAGAAGTAGTGTTCAAAGAAGTAAAAGCTGTTCTGTGCAGACTACAGAACATTGCTGCCCTCTGTTTTGCTTTATTGGCTGAATCCAGGGTTCAACAGTAGTTATGGGGTGTTTTCTGTAGCACATACCTTTGAGACTTTGATAAATAGTTGCATTTATGTTTTAATGTTTTTTTTTTTTTAAATCAAATATGTTTCAGATATGCAGGGATAAAATACTGTTACTGAGGATAGAGACCTTTCTCATCCCGAACTTCATACTAATGTTAAAATGCTTGCATTACACTTGATTGTTTTAAGGATAAGCAGGTCTTTTCTAATACCAAGCTGCTAAGATGCTTAGAGTTATTAGACTTTTGCAGTACCAATGAGAACATTTTAGCAAAATCATGACAGAGCAGAACAAATGTCAAAGACTTGGATGTGAAAAGCCTGGTTAATTAAACTGTTTTTTTATGAAACATAAACCTGAAACTCAGAGGAAAAGATTTTTTTAATGCAACAACAAAAAAAGTTAAAATATGTATGTTTGGAGCAGATTGTGAGTTTGGAATTAGGTCTAGTTTTTGATATGGGGACTATCAGTTGTCAGTTGAAACCGTAAACAAAACATGAAAAGCCCTTAAATCTCCTTTCCTATTTCTAAGATTTTAGTGGTTGAAGTGACGGTCTCTGATTACAAACATTCAAAGTTATCTGCAACTAGTTTGAATATAATGGTATCTCTTACATTTGACTATAATCAAAACTGTATTTTATTTTGTCAGGTGTGTGGATATGATATAGCTATGCCTAATGCAGGCCCTCTGTTCAGAGTTCCAATAACTGTTGTTATACCAACAAGGTCAGTAAACTTTGTTCGCTTTTTCTAAGTTTAGCTAATTTGCTTTACCCAGTTTACCTATAGGGACCCCATAGTACCCCATAGCACCCCATACCTGACATGCCCCATAAGAACTGTTCTCTTGGAGTTAAGCCATTGAGAATAGTAAGAAGTATAGTGAAGCAGAGAAATAAATTAGTTGGTTCCTTCTGCATTGCATATGACCTAGGATCTCTACAGCAAATAACATCTATTTTAAAATATATTGGAAAAAATTTTATTTGATTGACCTTTTGAATTTCCTTTTTTGATTTACAGAGTAGATGAATCATCAAGCTACGACCTTACATATAAGGATGTTCATTTTAAACCTGGTCAGATCCGAAGGCACTTCATTGATGTTCCACAGGGAGCTACGTGGGCTGGTAAGGAAAATGATCACACTGGCAAACTTACCTTGGAATCTGTGTTGAAAGAATTTCAGCTTGAGTAAGAACTTGGTAATATTGACTTATACCATGGAATAGTTATTTGAGTTTTAGCCATTAGGGAGTGACTTTAAATTGTCTTAGGATTTCTGGTGTGGTGGGATCCTCACTCAGTCTGCTAGAAACTATCAAATACAATCTGAAGTGATTGTACATTGCTGGAGGGATTTTCCTGTACATACATATATATATATATAAAAGAGTATTTTTGTCAGAGGTTTGCCTTTTGAGATGATAGATGTATTAACCAAAGACAATATGATTTGTATTATGTCAAGTAGTTCCTAATTCTGTAATGAGGAGGTTTGATTTCTATGAGAGGGTGCCAAAAAGATTTTTATTTACTAGCCTTTCATTTGTCTGAAGCTAGTGTTAAAACTCTTAATTTGGAATTCAGCAGCAGTTTGTGCTGTAATTGGTACTGATTAATTTTCACCATTCAGTAAAGAGTCAGTTTTTAGTTTTGCTCATCTTTAAACTTAGGTGGTTTTCCTTACTTACAAAGACACTTTCAGATTATCTGATACATAAGTATTATTCACATGTGGAACCACTTGCATACAGTGTAACTGCCTAGATTGCAAGTAACTTTTGAAACTAGAGTCTTTTGCTGGTGAATTTGCTTCCCTTTCTTCCATTTTTTTGTCCCTTGAAACTAAACCTTTTTTTTGCTTTATTCTAGAAGTGACAGTATGTTCATGTTCATCTGATGTGACTGCCAAGTTTGTTCTTCATGCTGTTCAGTTAGTGAAACAAAAAGCATATAGAAGCCATGAGTTCTATAAATTTTCATCATTACCAGAAAAAGGATCAGTAACTGAAGCATTTCCAGTCTTAGTAAGTTTCTTTGGGGTAGGAGATGGAATGGGAAGAAAGACAGAAAAAAAATAGTGTATTAGCACAAAAAAAACCCCTTTATTCACTTTGATTTCAAAATTTTATTCACCTTTTTTTAAAAAAAAAAAAAAAATTGTGTGGTTGGAAGTGTTTTTTATGTTTTGTTCTTTTTTGTTCTTTTTTTTTTTATATATATATATAATAGTCTGTCTATTTTGAAAAGGTCTTTATAACTTTATAACATTCCTCCCTCCATAATAGCCCTAAAGCCTGGGAGGGGTTGTGGTTTCTGTGCTGTTCAGTCTTTCTTACTTTTCAGTACCCTCTTTGAAAATGGAGATAGGCAGCCCAAAACTAAGTCTGCCCCAAACAATAGATTGTGAATTTTATCATTTCACACTTAAAAAATCTTCCAAAGCTTATTTTCCTATTGAAGCAAAGAGTGGTGATTTCTTCTCTAATATTCATTTTCTAAGGTGCACACACAGTTAAAATCATCTATGAACTAACCAGCCTGCATAGCGTGAAGGGCAGAGAGGGGCATGTAACACATGGAAGTCAGACCTTTCCCAGCAGCGTGTACTTCTGGCATTCTTTGTTTTGGTGGAATAATGAAATGTCCTGTTTTGCTGGAACTGTCCTGTCTCTTCTGGACAATCCCAATGTCATTTGATTCTGTGTAAACCTAGATTTTTGAGGTAGACTAGACATAACCAGGTGTTTTTGAGCTCTATTCTTTTTTCATTTGTTTATTTTTTGTTTGGGTGAGAGAAAGGTGGGGTGAATAGAAGGAAAAGATGGGAGCTTGTGCCTAAATGTTGTCTTTTTTTATCCAGGCTGGAAAAACCCTTGAATTCTGTGTGGCCCGGTGGTGGGCAAGCCTTAGCGATGTCAGCATCAATTACACCATTTCTTTTCATGGTGTGCTGTGTGCTTCTCCTCAGCTGAACATGGTAAACCCCTCTGAGATCTTATTTTGAATTGCTAGTCTTGATAGTCTTATGATTCATAGTCTTATGACATATCCCAGAATAAAAATAGCTTTTACCCCTGTTCGTATTTAGGAAGACTGAAGGCATACTTATATGTTACGTATATATATAAATATATGCCTATATTTATATGATGTTAATCTTTTTCCATTAAATGTAGGTAAATTACATGTCAATAAATGCCTTCAGGTGTGTGTTCAGACTTGTGTTCTGTTGAGATATGCTTTTGAGGCTCACAGTTCAGGACAGCTGAAGGCACAGTATTGATGGTGATATTCACTCTGTGCCACGTGCTCATGCTGTGCCAGGGGCTCTAGGTGTCCCTGTTTGAGCAGAGGGATTGAAAGAGATGATCTCCAGGGGTCTCTTCCAACCTCAACCATTCTGTGATTCTGTGATATCATGACTCTGAAGAGCCTTTGATGCCAAAGAAGTCAAATGTTACTAGAAACATTAGGGTAAAATTCAGAGTCTGCCTTGCTCCTGCGTTTTTGTAGTGTTCAGCCTGGCTTGGCTTCCTCTTGCTTAGGAGAGGGCACTTTACTAGACTGAGAGGGCACTACCTGCAGCATTGACCACAGGACACTGTGCCAGCTTCTCTTGGCTTCTCTCTCTTTTTCAGTCAAGGGCCAGAGCAAATCCAAGTTCTTATGTGTGAAGTCAGATTTATTTCAACTTTAAGAGCAGAATTAAGCAGGAGATGGGTTGCAGGGGCAGACGGTGAGAGGCAGAGAAGAGGAAGCAGAGGTGGTGTTTTGCTGAGGTAACCAGTCCTGAACTGGTGAAAGAGGAAAAGAGGAGGTAGTTGAGGAGATGGACATTGCAGTCTCTACTAAAGCATGTCCAAACTCCCACACTAGGTTAAGTACTTAAATTATCTTCCAGAACAGTAGATGGTTTTATTTTTTTCCAAGATTATCTGCTAATAAGGCTTTATTTAAGCTTGTGCAGTCTAGTGACTGACTGCTGAAGTTTCAGAAGTCGTAGCGTATCTGTTACACAGATAAGAGCTTGAGACATTTCCAAAATCAAGTGGTACTTGTTCTTTTAATACAGAAAAACACAGCTTGCATTGGATTATTGAAAGGCACATCAGATTGACATAAATTAGGTCCTAAATGCATAAAAACGTAATTGTTTTCCTTTTTTTTTTTTTTTTTTCCAGCATGCTTCAGAAGGTATCGTGCGATTTGATGTTCAGTCCCTTTTGAAGTACGAAGACATTGCTCCATGCATAAATCTGAAAAGCTGGGTTCAAACACTCAGGTAGAGATTTTGGGAAACTGATGCGGGAAAGCGGACTAGTTACTCGTATGTGGCTGAAAGAGTACCAAACTAACAGCAAAATGCAGGGTAGCATCAGTGTTCTTGAGAAATACCAAGTAGATTTAGAAGTATCATGCAGAAAAATTTTGCAATTTTTTCTTTATTGTTCCTTTTTAATCTTGTTAAAACTGCATAATTAAGGTGACTTCTTCCATGCAATTTACTTTTCTTGGGCTGTTTCTTTTTTTCGAAACACAAAAGTATTTCATTGTTTTCCAGGGAGATTACTAGAGGTAAAATACATTATAATAATTAAAGAAATAAATTTTGGTAAGTTATTTGATGCCACTGTATTTTTGAAGCAGTCTTGCAAGCATAAAAATTGGTAGGTCGTATGCCTTTTGAGAAGAATGTATTGTTTACCATCACCATGGAAAAATTATCTAAGCTTGACCTGATAATTAGCTTTAAAGCTGCTACCTCTTTAGTAGAAATTTCTCAGAGCTATAACAACTAAATATTAAGAATTTCCAGCCTGATTTAAAATGTTGTGGATACTGCAGTTGTTCAGAATATAGTAAAGCACTTGAGATCAGACAGGAACCGATTGTCTTTTCTTTTGAATGACACTTCAAAAAAACCTGCTGTCAAATTTCTTGGGAAAAGTTGCATTTGTTTGACGCATGCTGGTTCAGAGGGAAAGCTTCGTTGGAAATTTCCTAACCAGAGCAATAATTTAGAAGACTGGGAGCTTCAAGGGAAGAGAGAAATGCCAAACAGCTTACGCAGTAGTTCTAGGGCTTGGGCCAAGAATCCTGGTCAGACAATTGGCCAGGATTAATGAAGAATTTAACATTTCCCATTACTTAAGCCCCTCATTTGGTGCCTGACTGAGACTTTTGGACTCTTGTTCAAAAGCTAGAGTCAAGATCACTTGGAGCTTGGAGTTGAAAGTACAGGCTACCTAATGCTAAATTCAGAAAAACCTGATTTCATATGCCTTAAGTGAACAAATGAAGCAATCCCCTAATGTGTATTTGCTTCCTTCTTGAGTGCTGTTATTTCCTTGTAGTATTTGGGAGGTGCTGATCTTGACAGCAAATGAACTCCATTTAAGAAAGCTAATGAGGAATATTTATGTATTTGAATTAAAGTTTGAATAGTGACTCAAATGCAGTATGAGTCATAATGCAGAGAAAAATAAGTCCTGAATGGCTTCTCGTTAGGTCTCTGAATTTCAAGTGCTTGGAGATGGGATGAGATCAGGGGGACATACCATGTTGTTGCTTTCTCCTTACAATTTTGTCAGCGGTTCCTACTTGATCCCTGTTAAGAGTAGGAATCCTGGGCTGAAAGGACATGTGCTCTGACCCAGTACAGACACCCCGGCCCCTATTCCAGCCTGGTGCTCTTTGTACCGAAGGAGGTGATGGGGAAAAATCATGGTCATAAAACGAAGATTATCATAATGCACGTGTGAAATGTAACCTTGTGTTACACTAGTCACTAATTCTGCTTTTACTTTATTTCCATTAATTGTGGGTTTTTCCCCATCTTGATATTATTTGGCCTATAGTTTTTGATGTATAAGTTTTAAGAGTTTAAGAGTTGTGTTACTCTGAAGAATGGCTTCTTCCAACTCTATTTGAGTTTCCAGATGAGTAATTTTGGTTGAGCTTCTTCCTTTGCATTAGGGACTTATTACTCTGCTTTCTGCAAAGTCTCTTACTCTTCTGAAAGAACCTTTCTGTATCAAACAGATATCAACTAAACTACTTTTTCTGTCCTGAAGATTACTTGCCATTTATTCAGCCTGTGAGAAGTGCTGATGGCAACACAGACACTGGAGATGTAAAGTAACCTGCTGTATTTTTCCCCTAATCCTGAAGTCTGTTGATCTTTCCAGTATATCATGGCCTTTAATTTTGAGCATTAGGTGTGTTTGCTAAGTTCTGCTGGCTTCTGTATATGGCAATATCTGATGTCAGTAAGCCTTTTAAGCCTTTTTCTTTAAACCTGACTTCCATTGTAATTGAAGTTTGTTTGATTGTTTGTTTTTTACAGTGTTTGGATAGCTACAGTATTTTAAGAGAAACGGTTGCACATTCTAAATTGAGCAGTATTTCAGAATATGCTTCTGGTTTTGGTACAGCATGAATGTGTCTTAGTGTGATGCCTTTTTTTTTTTTTTTTTTTTAACTGCAGACCAGTGAGTGCAAAAATAAAACCTTTGGGATCCAGAGATATTTTACCAAATAATCGTCAACTATATGAGATGATTTTGACTTACAACTTCCATCAGGTAAAGGGATATTTTGGTGACTGTTTGTCATTAATGAATACAATAAGAGTATAGCTACAGCATACATAAAGCTATAGCTTCAGCTTTAAGTAGATTCCTGTCAGAAATGGAGTCTAGAGTCAGACGGGCTCTCTAGATTCAGTACTGACTTGGTGCTTTTTAGGAGCTGCTGTTGCTTGAAATCGTGTGAATTCAGATCTTCTTGTGAATGTATACATCAGAATTGTGCTTGTTTCACTCAGCAGTGGAATAAATGTTTTGACCTTTCTTTTTATAGCCTAAGAGTGGAGAAGTAACTCCAAGCTGTCCACTTCTTTGTGAACTGCTGTATGAATCTGAATTTGATAGTCAACTGTGGATTATTTTTGACCAGAACAAAAGACAAATGGGGTCAGGAGATGCTTATCCACACCAGGTACAGAGCAATATGTTTGTTACTTAACTACTTCCTGATATATGAGTTTCATTTCTCTTTGACCTCCCAAGCCTGCTTTTAACTCCCAGCAGGTCCTGATACATAGGTATAATGTGAAGAACTGCAGTACAAGGGCAGTATCTTTCAGGGATGTGTTTCAGTAGGGAGCTACCACCTTTATTTTGATGATTTTTTTTGATGGAACACCTTCTTCTCCCAAGGGAGGTGTTTTATGGCTTTATTTCTATGAGAAGCTGTTAACTTCTGGTTTCTTGCCATTTTGACCCATGCTGCTCAAGAATGAACTCAAATTCATGTTTACTAGGGTGGCTTTTTTGTTTTCTTTATTACAAAGATACATTGAACGTTTCTGTTTAAGATGAAAAGCATCTGTTAAATTGTGGAATTTATTATTATTACTTTTTTTTTTATTTTATTTCAAGTTGTCTTGTCACAGATTTGTGTCCATGAAGGCTGTTCTTCATAAATGTCTTTGAACAGCCTTTTTTAAATGTTGCAGCTTGTTTACTTTCTATTGTTGTCTTTCAAGGGCTGCTTTTAGACCAGACTAGTAAATATTGTACCCTTTGTAGGGATCTCTTTCCATTGGAAAGACAGTGGATCTGGATTTTATGCAGGAGAAGAAAAAGGCAAAAGGGGAAAAATTTTACCTAGTTCATGTTTTTAATCAACTATTTTTGCTAACCTGAGATCACACTTGGACTTCATCAATCTGGTGTTAATTTTGCTAGATTGATGATTCTGGAATCATAAATATTAAGATCCACTTTAATTCATGTCTTCTGAGCCTTATAAATTAGGTTCGCAATTTAAAATGTTTAAACTTAACCTGCATGTTTAATGTACTATAATATCTAAAAATGCTGCAGTAGTCTGGTACTTATGGTTAGCGGACTGCTGTGTGCGCCTCATGTTCTGCATCATAGAAAAAGATCTAAAACAATTCAAAATTTGTAAATCCAGGAAGAAATATCAACAGGAAGCATGACTCTATTACCCGTTAAACTGATTCTGGGAGAAGGAGTTATCAACCAATGTCTCTTTCCACAGTTGTTTGATCCTTTCCTCCTTCTATATGTGGCTTCTCTTATCCTGAGAACAAAGTCTTAGTGGGGGACATATGAGATGCTTGGAGAATTATCCCTTGCATCAGAGGATGAGCTTTTAAAGGTGTTTCCATGTGATTTTTTGGCTTAGATCTGACCGAGACAGCTCGTGTCTTTTAATTCTTTAGCTTAAAGGAAAACATCTTAACTTTATGCTCTTCCAGGCTCACTGGCCATTGAGCGAGAGTGATCAGGATTTTGTTCTGAATTTATGTCTGCTGTTACGTTGATAGATTGCCCTGAAACGAATGGAGCAAAAGTCTGAGACCTTTGGTATTGATGCAAAAAGTACAGAAAAGTTCTGATAACTCTGAACCTTAGTTATTACTATAGTGTGGGAAGATGAATATAGTGTGAGTACAGGCACAGCAGTTGTATTGCTTTTATTGCTATACAGGCAAAAATTGCACAAGAAGAAACAACTGCTGAATTGCTATGTCTGAACAACAACAATGAAAAAGTCTTGGTGTCATTGTGGATTATTAGTTAAATAAGGCTTACTCATCAAAGCCTGCTGCTCTTGACTCTACCTTGTGTATTTCAGAAGCAGCAGCAAAGTCCAACCTAGCATACTACTGCCCAAAACATTCATATAGGCCCATTTAGGTTGGGAAAAATAACATTTTCAAAACTAAGAATCTGATCTTTTACTTTTTTAAGTAAGGATAGTGTTATCTGTGTATGCCTCCATACATATATGGAAGCCCTGTGGAATCAGGGCAAAGTATCTGTCAGGTCTTCAAAGAATAGTCTAAAACCCAAAGGAAATATTGTGTCCTTTTGTGGAATTTTTGTGGAATATTTGTGGAAGTTGTGTCCCTATTTTGATTTGGTCTCAGAAATTTTGAAGTACATGATTTTCATAAGATTTTAAAGGCCAAGAAACCTAGCATTTTAAAGATGTTTTTAAAAGATTGAGATGCATACATTATGGAAGACAAGATGTTTGTTTCAGGGTTTCTCGGTGCATGGTATGTTTAATCTTGACACTTACAAGAACTTCTTTCTTTCAGTACTCTGTGAAACTGGAAAAAGGAGATTACACTATTCGGTTACAAATTCGTCATGAACAGAACAGTGAGCTGGATCGCATCAAAGACCTTCCATTTATTGTTTCTCACAGGTTGTCTAATGCCTTGAGCTTAGATATTTATGAAAACCATAGCCTTGCTCTCTTAGGGAAGAAGAAATCCAACAGTTTGACACTACCACCAAAACACAGTCAGCCATTCTTTGTTACATCTCTGCCAGATGACAAGTAAGTTGTTGGAGTCCTTCTGTGGGGGGTGTGTATATATACACACACACACACACGTATATATAATCTTAATGAGCTGCCTATTAACCAAACTAAAATGTTACTTTGTAGTTTATGTCTGTTGAGGCTTGGTAATTCCTCCTGTGTTGCTCGATCAGGGTTTGGGTTCAGTATTGTAGTCTCAGTGGAGCATTAATGAACCTGTTTTTTATATTGAATTTCTTTATTTAAATAGAATACCTAAAGGAGCAGGACCAGGGTGCTACCTCGCAGGAGCTCTTACACTGTCTAAAACAGAACTTGGAAAGAAAGCTGTGAGTATTTGAAACAAACGATAATTTCTTTTTTCTAAAAGCTTCAGAGCAGGAGAATGGCATGCGAGGAAATGTTGTAATTTCTTGCTTTAATACTTTAAAGAACACTCAGTTTGTTAACACACTTTAGAAGCAGTTGTTTGTTTTTAAATTTGAGTAACTTCTAGTAGTTTTATTTTCATCCTCTAATTACATTTGAAATATTATTTTTAAAAATTTGAATTCTAACTATTCCTTGGCTTACGGTGAATCTGTAAAATTTGTTCAAACAACTGCTTTTTCGTTTGTGTGGCAGCCTTCAAAAATGGTTTGATATAATTGCTTAGTTTAATATCATTTTTGAATGGATAAAAGTATAAAACTCCACATATTTTGTTCTGTGCATGCTGACTTTCTAGTAGATGTATATACTCTTCCTTGCATGTGTACAGCTCTTGGCAAAAATAAGTGCTTTCTTAATACCTGCATACTATTTTTACAAAGTATGAGGCATTTGGTTGACTCAAAATGCCTAAGCAAATGTTCTTACCTGCTGCACACTGTGATGTTGTCAACCACTAGTACAACAGTAAGCTCCGACAGAATGTATTTCATGGTGGAAAAAAGCTTAAGGTTTTTTTGTGCCTTTTTTTGTTCTTGTTTTACTCATAATGCAACATTTTGTAGAAACTGCTTTTTAACTTGAATTAACTTGTAGTGCAACAGCGTTTGAAGTAGCCAGGTAACTCTTTGTGTGGATCTGGTGCTAAGGTATCTTGAAGATTCTCTTAGCCATTCCAGCCTATTTATATAGAAGATAACTGAGAGTACATTTAAATTACTGCCAATCATGAGTATTTAGAGGCAGTCCATCTGTGAGACTGTATATTTCTAAATGTGGCTGAACAACTTGTATCCGAGCACTTGTTTTCAAATAATGTGCTTTTGTGAGAAGATGGGAATATATTGCCATTTATATGTCATTGAAGAGACAAGTTTAGTTCATTAAATCTGATCTAGTTGTAATCAATAGGGAAAGTTAATTCTAGGTGAAATTGCAAGTTAGCTAATGTTTGCTGAGAGATGTATATGTAGGAGGCTGTATTTCTAATGAGGGAAGAAAACTAGTAGCTAGCTAAAAATTCTTTGTTATTTGATTCCTGCAAGGTTGCAATATACTCTTATAAAATGCATGGAAAATTCATTGCAGTAGCAGAGTTTAGTTTGCTTAACTTGAATACTGGAATTTCTTGAACATTTAGTTGCAATTCTTGTTTGTCTTTATTTAAACAGTAAAGTTGTATACAGTGATTTCTTGGATAGAAAGTAGTAGTTAGCAGGTATTACTTGTTAAATTTCATTTATTGACAATGGAGAGAACTATAGAGCTTATACTGAGAGAAATTTTTGATGAGGCCTGTCTCGCATTGTACTGCAAAGCATTATTGGGATGATCATATTTCACTGGAAGAAGATTGATATTAAGTAGTGCTCTATTCTGCTGCCTTCAGTGAACTTCAGTATGTACCTGTAGACCAAAAGAAGAAATAAGGAGCAAAGCTGTCCCCAGTTCACCAAGTGCAGTGTGGGAAAAGTATATCTAATTTCAATGTGGTGGTTATGAGATAGAATGGTGCCACTAAACAGTCTGAATCTAAAATCTGTGGTTTTGAAACTGGATTTCTATATTTTCATTAATTTGAGCTAAGTGGTTAACAACACTTGCTTGTTTTACAGGAACAAGAGACTGTATACACCATAATGCATTGTTTTATTGACTTAAAATCTGAAAGAGCATGCTTTAAGAGCATGTTTGATCATAACAGTTTAATTTAAAAACCTGTAGGTTGGAAATATAACCGTAACTGTACGGAGAAGGTGTCTCCATCCTGTGGTGTGTGCATGTTTTCTTACAGTATGTTATTCTAACTCCCAGGGGCAGTCTGCAGCAAAGCGACAAGGAAAATTTAAAAAGGTACTGAATTGCTAGTTTTTGAAAAAGATGTACTTAAGTCTTTTTTTGCATATGATTTAAATTTGTCTACCAGTATTAATGTCTGCCTCATCTATCTCCCTAGTCTTGGATTATTTGCTTCAGCACCTTAAGCGTGTCTACTGGTAGAATGACAAAACACTTCTGTAATATAAAGTTAATTCAGAAACATAAACATTTGAGTACTTGTGCAATAGCTTCATAAAAATGCATGTGGTGATTAGTGCTCTGTAACTTTTCTTTTTATAAAATACTTGAGAATCTCCACTGTCTCTTGTCAGAGCTTCTGTAGGGAATGTTTCTAGCTGTTTCATTCTTCTGCAAATGAAGAACTGAAACTGAACCTGGCATTTTGGTATATACCTAGATATTTGATTCTATATCAAAACTGCTGAATTGGGAATTGGCTGCCATCATAGTAATAGAAAATATATTGTCATAAACTCTCATTTTATCACTCATTTTTAGGAGTGATGGAGTTGACGGGAAAGCCTCTTAGATCCTGCTTTAACTCTTACTTGAACTGAATATAGCTCACTGCAAGCTATTGTGGACTAAATGTATCTGTTCATACTGGTGGTAGAATTCACAAAAAATATCTAGTAGTGTGTGTAAAATTACGTCAATTTTGTGGGGGGAGAAAAGTGAGCGACCTTAACACAGTAATGTTTAATATAATGTTTTCTCAGATTCTTACATTAGCTATTATAGTATGCTGCTCTGAGATGGAGACTGAAAACGTCTGTGCGCGTTTTTTTTTTTTTTTTCCTTTTTATTTCTTCTTTTGGTGTCTTTTTTGTTTTTGTTTGGTTAGAACTATTTCTATAGGCTGCCATTTATTGGGCTGCTATTTTGTTTTTTCTGGCTTTCTTCATTTGAGGTTATTTTTACATTCTTTTATTTCCAAGATGTGTTTTTTTGGATTGGCAAGCAAACAGAGTCATGATTTGCGTTAGAAATACAACACAGGAATCATGAATAACAAAATAAGAGATTAGTGCAATAAAATAGTAAGTAAGCTGGTAACTGAGGCTTTGTTTGCTACCTTTGTTTGATCTTGATGTAATATCTAAATGGGAGCATAGTTGTGCATTAAAACCCTTTTTATATAGCCTGTTTCCTCTATTTTATTTTTATACCGTGTATAAAATAGTGCAGATCACTTTCAGAAACTTTCAGAAATATTTTAAAACGTTTTCTGGGCAGGGTATAATGTTTTCACTAAGTGAACCTGTGATAAGGGAGGTAGTGTTAACATTTGAATATTTTAATTTAATCTGCAGATGAAAAACCTCTTGCATACATCCAGAAGGTCAGATTTCCTCCAGTTTTTAGATCAGAACCTTTTGAGATCTGAGCACTATGCTTGCTTAAGTCAAAATAAAAGTTCCTTTTCTGAATACTTCCACCTTTTTAAGAGACATCATCCTATTAAGCAATGGATAAATAAAACATGCTATCTCAGAACATTGATCCATAAGAACTTAATTATGGTTCTTTCTAAGACTGCAAATCTGCAGGCTTCATAGTTGACAGGTTTTGAACATTCACCCTGTTCTCTTAAAATATGCATGCATTGCAGAATTATATTTTCATGCTGGAAAACATTTAGCCCTCTGTGAGCTGTTCAGTCAAGATGCACACAGATCTTTCTTCTCTCATTTTGCGGACACGTCCTGCTCCTCTTGCAAGGGATGTTTTAGGGATGGGCTTTGCTGTGATATTGGCGACTCACCTAGGGAAAATGCCTGCCTCCCTCATCCCCCAGATAGGTTACATCTACATGCATGACACCATCAAAAAATGAGGGTGGTCTTTTCTGGCAGTTTGAAAATACTTTTTATTTTGTATAAAAGCAGAGTTATGCTAGGAAATAGCAGCCTAGCTTTTCCAAAAGAAGACTTTTAATGGTTTTTATAACCAAACAAGAAAGTTAATTGGCTTTTTTCCGCAGGTTAAGTGGGGTCTTTATCTCACTAACCACATAGAGCAGGGTTGTCCACCCAAGAGCTACTGATAGCTCTTTTTGCCTTCTCTGCTCTGCCTGAAGCAAGGAATGGACTGTGTAGATATTAGACCCCATTCCAAGCTCCAAGAGGAAACGCATTGGGTGACTTCCTTTAGGCATTAGCTAGTCTTATGCTCCCCTTTTTAAGCAGTGACCTTTAAAATGAGGATGAACTGTGTGTGTCTGATTAAATTTTGTATAAAGTTTGCAGGTGACTTTGAGGAGTTGTATTATTTTCAATTAAATAAGGTTAGTGCCATAGAAATAGTGTTAAACAAATTGTTTGCAAGGTAAAGTAGTTGCAATTCTCTTAACCACAGTCTGCCATGGGCATACATGGTATTTAGTAAATGGAAAATGGGGAAAGGGAAGCATTCCTTTAAGGAGCTTATTGCTGTGCTTAGTTTTGCTGTGGAATTCTTTAAAGAAGGAATAAAGATGGTTCATATGTTTTTTCTACATAAAGTATCAGAGATTGAATTATAGGACAAAAATTCACATCTAAATATTTAAGGAAATGTAAGAGAGTATTTAAGCTTTTAATGAAGCTCTTTTAAGAGCTGACTGTTTTGAGGGCTCCTGGTGTGTGTCGAGTCTGTAGTTCTGGTAAAAGCAAAGCTACTGAGGCAACAGCAGAGCACTAGCAGGGTCGTTGCCATGATACAAGCAGACTGAATTTGAATTAAAAACTGCCTAAACTGCAGTAAACGGCTTTACCGAGTTGTAAATAGTAGCCTTTTTTTCCCCTATGTTTAATGTTCAGTGTAAACAGTGCAGCTTACTGAGCACAGTATGTTGACATTCACTCAGGCCTAGCCATCTCTGCCCATGAGAATGGCAGTTCCCGTTGCCAGTCCACGTTAGAAGAGGTTTCCATCACCTGCTGGATGTTGCTTAGCGTAGCCTCGTGCTCAGGCTTGCTGGAACAACTGTGCTGGCAAACATGAAGTGATTTCGGTAACTGACCGCACGTCAATTCATACAGTCTAGTGACAGTATTGTCATTAGGCATTGCAGCAGGGAACTTGCTGCTGTCATTAGCTCACTGAAATTTTAATCAGTGGTATTTTAGCCATCTCGAATAGCAGGCACAGCACTACTTTTAAGAAAAAAAGCTGGCTTTAAGTTATGTGTTAAAGCCAACTAGCTACCTTAGCTTGCGGAAGGGATGTATAGGAAACTGATGGCCCCTAGTCTTTCCTATAAATCCGGGAATATAAGTATACTGAGGAACAGACCTTTCTTTGTCATGTGAATACTCTTCAGAAATCCTTGGTGTCTGCAAGCATTTCACATTTTCGAGGTGTTTGAGCCTCTTATTTTCCTGCTCAAGGAAATTTCTTCAGGTTATTTCAGAAGAGACTTTTCAGAAAAAGGCTTGAGGAGGGGATGGTGCAGAAATTGGTATCTTGATACTCTTTTGCCTCTTTGTCATTTGAAAAGCAGTGGAATTCATTACTACGGGAAGAGAAATTCTGTTTTACTGTAAAGGCAATGACAGTGTCCTTCTGGGATCTTCTGGTGACTAAGGAATTGCAAGGACTTACATAACTAATGCTAGTGATCACATATGGAGTGATGAAGATAATGCAGAAGCCTGATGTCTGTTTTACAGTCTTGTGGTAGTTTAGTAAAATGCATGTGGGCAATTATTTCTCTTTAAAATTGATGCCTTTGGAGAAGGGAATGGCTACTGGAACCCATTCTGTACGGTGCTTTTTCTGGTGGGATGCAGGAAGAGGCTGGATTTCTACGGTTTTCAGTGAACTCCTTTGGAGAAAGAAAGGTGCCAGAATTTGAAGTTCATGGTTGTCCTTTTAATGATCATTGCTTGCACTGCTTGCAGAACCTCATGGGAACGTATCTGGCTGGGAGAACTGTGATGTGTTACTGCTTGTTGATGACCTAGGTGTGCAGCATAAGTGTCTTGAATGTAAATGCTCATCCACATAGTTCTTTTTGAGAAAGACACTGATATCAGTAAAGGAGTTATTTAAAACCCGCCTTAAACTGCTCATTCAGAGTTTCTTACCTAAACATGTTTGATTTGCCCTTACAAACTGCATCTTGCTTTGTACTTCTCTAATGGCCATGGCAAACGCCTGTGCCATTTTCCTGACTTCTGCATTCTCCACTGCCTGCCTCAGTGACCCCTTTTGTCATACACTGGCCTAGCTGTTGCCAAAGTCTTATTTAGATGTCCTCATTGGTCGTGTGCTTCTTCACATGCACACCTAAAAAGTCGTTCCTGTGATGGCTGTGTTTTAAGTTCCATTACTTCTACACTGAACTGTTTTAAAAAAATAGCTGTTAACCAAAACCCATGATATTTAAAGGTACGCTTGTAACTACATGTTAAATAACTGGAAGAATTGTTCAAAGGAAAAGTGATGTCACTTTGTCTTAACCAATATATTCAGTAGTCTTTGGCAAGCTGCTGTTCAACTTGAACTGTCAGTTCAAATAAAGATTTTGGGCATCACTGTTCTCGAGTAGGTTCCAAGTTGTGGTGGTAGGGATTATTGTTTCAAGATTATGTTGAGAAGTTACTAATCACCTTTTTACTCACTACTTAAGTATCTAAAATATCATGTACAAGATCTCATTTTAGTACAACGCTAAATTGATTTATGGGAAATACATTCATGCATATAATACAGATTTGAATTGTTGACATGAAGAATTAGATTACTGCATAAGTTGAGCAGCAAACACTAGTTTTGAGTGTTATAACGGACATATGTTATAAGGAGAATTTAAGTGCAAGAAATCTTTTCTGTGAAATAGCTTATATAAAATAATAGGGCATGTTCCCTGAGTATTTGTAGAGGACTTTGTTGAAAAATCACAAAATTGACCGCAAGGAATAACAAAAAATTGCCCAGCAGTTGTTTATATTAGAAACAATGAGTGAAAAGGAATGCTGGCTAAATTCCAAGTTTATATGTAAATTATCTTAGGAAATGGGATTTAGAGCACAAACTGAGATCAATTAAGTTTTTTATTCCAAACATAACTTTTTCATGCTAATTGCTGGATAGTGTAGCATGAAGTCAAATTATAGTAGTATTCCTGTATAGAGTTTTCAAAAAAAAACCCACTGTTATTCTGTGTACTTAATTTAAATACAAATGATGTTGGAAAGGGTGCAGCAGCAAACAGGGAAGCAGTTGCCTGGATGTGCCAGCTAATTCGGTAGGCTCGTGGAAGAAATAACTGTCTGAGTGGCAATGTACCTGTGTATCTTATGGCAAATTCGTGTTTATGTTACCATTACTTTATCTTTAGAATTCAGTCTACTTCATTCACTTGTTTATTTCCAGACTTCAAAGGATAGGGTCTTTAACTGATTTTATTCCTTCACCTCTTAACCAATTTTTTTACTTTTCTTAGATCAACATCTCTCTCTCTGATGCCGTTAAGTATATTACATAAAATTATCTGAATACATAAACATCAAACTGGGATTTAATTTTTCTTCTCTTATACTGTAGTAATACAATTTCTGAATTCGTAACACTAATGCTCTTCCTCTCAGAATCCTTATTCAGTGTCTTTGTAGTTCAGAGTAGTTGCCTGCCATAATTTAGCCTTTTTTTAAAGCATCAGAAAAGTATGCTGTATCCTGCTCAGCTGCTCAGTGTGTGTTTCTTCCCACTTCCAGGATGTTCTTACTGTTCATTATCATCTGATACCATCACCATCGAAGAGTAAAAATGGCAGCAAGGAGAAAGAAAGAGAACCAGAAAAAGAAAAAGATGTAAAAGAAGAATTTGCTGAAGCTTTAAGAGACCTAAAGATACAGTGGATGACTAAGTATGTCTCCTGCCATAGTTGTACAATTCTGAAGTAGTGGTAGAAAAAAAACATATTAATAGATGTCGTTGTTTAGTGTTAGGACAAAAATGTGAAACACTAACTTTAGAATCTGTACTTCCATGTTATGTCTTCTAGGCTGGATACCATTGATGTGTTCAATGAGTTGAAAGAAGCCTTTCCTAATCATCTTCCATTGTATGTTGCAAGACTTCATCAGCTGGATTCTGAAAAGGTTATTTACCTTTTTAACACTAAAGAATTGTCTAATTACATCTGTTCAGCCTGAACAACTGAATCTGAATATTTTTCCTTCATTTTTTTTCATAAACATTTTGTCTTAAAGTGACAAAAAATTAATAAATAGATTGACAGTGATGTAGTTGGCTGCCTTCCTAACTGGCAGTGATTTGTTTTCCTGAGAGTATTTGGGGGAAAAAAAAAAAAAAAAGAAAGTATTTCTGCATATAGTATTTCTGCATCTTGTTTACTCCTTTTTCAGTTGAGCTATGCTATGAGCTTCCTTAGTGTTTTAGACCACAGCAGTGCTGTTCAAAGGGGGGATACCCAAGGCACACACATGTCCTGTCCTGCTCCTCTGCTGGGGACTGCTTGTAGCATAACTGCTTGGACAGCTGAGGGCAGTAACTCCTTCTGCTGGCACAGCTCAGTACACCATCTGGCACTGTTCTCAAAAACGAGCTTGATGAACCATTAAAACCAGCCTATCTCTGTGTGTGGTGCTGTTTTTTAAACTGGAGGATAAACAGCTTCATGTGGGAGTCAGTAGTTTGATTTTTTTTTTTTTTTTTTCTACGCTTGATTCTTTCTTGATTCTTTTGCACTCATTTCCAAAAAAACAGTGACTGCTACCAGTGTTTCTAAAGATAAATTCATCCTGAGGTGTTTTTTTCTTTTTGTAAAATCTTTGTTTTACGTGTTAACTTCTCATATTTTCAGTAAAACTCACCACAGATGTGAAATATTAATGTAGACTTCTAATCAGTTGTTTTCTGCCAGAAGTTGGAGGAAGTGAAGAAAAGGGCATGTTGGATTATCTTGTGTTGTTTCTGCCTACCTTTGCAGTTATCCTAGTAGAATTGAGTGTGGTGATTTTTTTTCTATTGATAACACTTTTTTTAATCCCTTTTTCTTTTTGTAGGAACGAATGAAAAGACTTGAGGAAATTGTTGAAGCTGCAAATACTGTAATATCTCGTATAGATCAGACAGCGTTAGCAGTTTATTTTGCTATGAAGACTGATCCCAGACCCGATGCAACTACTATAAAAAAGTACCTACCCAGTAAATATTTTTTCTTGCATCCTATTTCTGTAATCTATACATTTTGTGTCAGCTTATAAAAATTTAAATAACTGTATCTTTCCGAATAACTTCTGTTAGTTTGGGCACAGGCAGTTTCAAACTTGATTACAGGACCATTTGGTTCTATTATGTATGCAGAATACAGGAACACAGAAAATTAGAAACCCTCTGGTGGTTTTTTCCTTTATTTGCTTAAAAACACCAAATAAAGTTAATAAGGATGACTTCAGAATTTAATATCCCACTTTGCTGATATATTTAAGTTTGTGTCTAACTTGATATTTAGTCAGAGGGATCACTAAAACTAAATAGAGCTGTTTATTCAGATTGCTACCTGCATCTTCAAAATAGTTTGTAACACTTTTAATATGGATTTGGAGATAAAATTGGCAGCTGTCTTGGAAGTAACTGCTTTAAAAAGTGTTTATTTGTGAAAGGTATGGTGACCATGCTTGCATTTTAGATTATTTTTCATACTTTCCCTCCCCCCGACCATGGTTCTAGATTTTTCCTCTGAAGTATCATCTTTAGAGCAATATATTTTGGTATTTTGAAGGTGATGACCTAGCCTGGAGAATGGATTGTGGACTTTGTGGCGTTTCATGTTGTACTGTTTTAGTCACAAAAACAAGCAAGAAATCAGATTAGGCACATAGAAGGGGAAATACACACTGGTTAATTACATTAGGTAAAACATTAGATTACAATTGTGTAACTAGTCTGTCTGTTCTAGCTATTCAGAATATTCATCTGCTTTTCAGTTAGTGGTTTAAAAATGAAGCTGTCACCTAATAAATTTCATTCTAAACATTTCTAAGTAAGTTGACCCATTAGATCATGTGGTTGAATTTAATATCTGAAATTGAAAACCAAATTAAATGGTGGTATAACTGTATGCAATTCCTTTGAAGTCAGCAGAATTGTATCTGCTTATGTTAGTGCTGGATTTGACTCTCTAATGCCAGGAACTGTAAAGCTGTATTGCTAGATGCTGGCCTATTCAGTTTTAGAATCTTGAGTTGCCCTTTCCTTAAGATAACAAAGGCATTTCAGACTTCTGAGAATCACTTCTCTAATTATAGCTTCTGCAATTAGTTCTTTACAATTAGTTTAAGCAATTATAAACAACTTTGTTCTGAAAATGATGTTCATGGGCTTATTTTCATTGTGTGTGATAACTACTGTTATCATTTTAATTAAAACTCAGTAAAGCAGAGTAAAACAAATTCTGTTCTTATTGATGTGTCTGCAGTAGGGCCTTAATTTTCATGGTTTTTTTGCTTCCCTCTTTCCACCGCCCCCTTCCAGTGAAATGGAAAAACAGAAGACTACTTTAGTGGATGCTCTTTGTAGGAAAGGAAGTGCACTGGCTGACCAGCTGCTGCACCTGCAGGCCCAAGACGGGGCTGCTTCCCGTGACGCAGAAGGGAAAGAGGGGGATGAGACCTGCTCGGAGGCGCTGACGGAGACGTTCTGGGAAACAACAAAATGGACTGATCTTTTTGACAGCAAGGTAAGAAAGCAGATTGGTGTTTGCTTTCGTCCTTTGCATGGTGGGTTTTTTGATGGTCTCTCCCAGAATTATGCACTGCCTTCGTATGCACTGCCTCTTACATCCCTCCCTCTACTCTTTCATGCTCTCCTCATGTGTTGTGCTTCCTTAATGACCTTTCTCCACAGAGGTCTTGCCAAGCCTGTGGGAAACCCATCTCTGTGCATGTGAATGTAGAGGTAAAGGGAAGGGTATAGAACAGTACCAGACTTCTGTGGAAAAGCTGCTTGCTTTATTGAATTGCTTCTTTCTGTACCTTTCAGGAAATGTTTTTGATTAACCTCTGCGGTGTTCTTGCTGCACACAGAAATGTGCAGCATCCCCACTCTGTTCAGTCCTGCATTCTGTAGCCTCTTCTACACTATGGACAAGAGAAGTTTTGTGTTTTGCTGTCAGTAATGTCTGTAGAGGTAAAGGAAGAAATACTTGGCAATAACTGCAATTATAAATGTATTAGCACAGAGTTCCCTGTTATTTCAAGGTTCTGTCTGCCTCATTCTTGATGAATGACTTTTTGGTCTTCCATAACTTAAGTTTTTGATTTACAGTTGGTTACTTTGGTTAACACTGCGTATTGGTTGCATTTTTAGTGGAAGATAAAAGTGACCGATGTGTGTGTTTATTTCAGTTAAATTGCCAAAGTACTTCAGACTCTAAAAAAAATAAAAATGACTTAATTTTCTTGATAATATTCTTTCTGGTAATAACTGGTTCTTTAGCTAGAGGCCTGACGCAAGAATAGTGGTGGTTGCTACCCTCCTTATTTCTTTTAATGTATATAGTCTTGTACACATATTTTTTGAGTGTTCCTCTCAATCTAAAATTGCCTATAGTAACCTGTGTAGCAGATTTTGTGCTCTAATCAGATAATGTGACACATTCCTTCTATATCTGTCTGTAAATAAAATATTGTGGTCCAGTAGAGTGTTTATGCGATGTTATGCTTCTGTCACCTTGTTTTTAAGGCTGATAGGAATGTTTTTGTTGGAAAAGCTGCCAGTATAGACATCCTGTATGAGATTTATCGCCCTTTGTTATGTCTGTCTTAAGAGTGCCAGGAATCACTATGTCTTATGTTTAAGTGCTGTGGGGCTGGAATGAGTAACTTGTTTGAATCAAACAGATTCAGAGGTTTTAACGTGTGCCTCTTTGGTGACCTTAACTATAGATTTCTCTAGGAATGTGTTCAAGTTTGGCTACGAAATTGGATGCTCCTGTACTGGGAAACTGTTACATGACCTTATAACCTTACAGGGCTTATTGGCCTCTTAATGCTATTTAATAAGGAAACCACTTCCATCCTGTTCATGCCAGGTGTTTGTCTGCCTTTTTCTCTTGGGATTTTTCTTCTTAGTGAGGAGTATATGTTGTTAATCAAATTAAAAGCTAAACAGATTGAGAATGCTTTCTGTCAAAGAATGTCCTAGAGCATTTTTCGTTTGTTTTGGTAAGCTGAGGGCTCCTGAAACTAGAGCCATTCTTTATATTGCTGCATCCTCATGATCCCTGAGATATGTTTTCATTCTTTTTCTGCAACCTGTCTGACCTCTCCCCATCCATGGCTTCACACTTACTCTCCTGGCCCATGTACAGGTTCTCTTCCTGTGGTTTCTTGTTGCCATATTGCCCTATGTTGATACATTTGCAATTGTGAGTATCCCTGGGACCGTATGGGCCTCTAAACTGCTAAAGGGACTGAAGTCTCTGAGGAACAAGGAGCGGCTGAGAGACCTGGGTCCATCCAGCCTGTGGAAGAGAGGGCTCAAGGGGTTTGTGCCCGGGTGTTTAAATGCCGGGTGGGGACGCACAGAAGATGGAGCCAGACTCTTCTTACTGGTGTCCAGTGACAGGCCATGGGCACACATTGAAGTTGGAAGCTCTCTCTGAAAACGAGGAAACACTTTTTTACTGTAAAGCAGTGGAACAGGTTGCCCCGAGAGTGAGTCCTGAGAACCCTCCCGGGCTCTGGCCTGAGCAGCCTGCTGTAGGCGACCCCGCTGCGAGCTGGGCCCTTGCACCAGGCTGCCCCAGGAGTCCCTTCCGAGCCCGACCCTGCTGCCTTCCTGTGGCTGCTCAGCAAGGAACCTGCGTGGAGCTCGTCCTTGTGCTCCCTGTGCAGGTAGCCAGCACATAGCCAGGTCAGGGAGCCTGGAGTGACAATTTTGCTAAGTAAAGTAAAATAAAACAGCCTCATGTGGGTGAAGGTCACATGTTGAGCGTTCCTTCTCACCTGCCCAGGGGTATGTTCAGTAACTCCCCAGCACCTGTATATAGGGTGAAATAGAAGTAGAAGTTGAAAGCTGCTTTTTACAATAGTCTTGTAACTGTTGGTGCTTAGCTTTTTAATTTTTCCCATTTGACTTTTAAGCTCTCCCATGATGGAAGCTCTTTGAAAATAGAATTTTGCTTTGAACTAAAATAATGTTGTATAAAGAAAGAGTTCCCTGGCAAACAGATTTAGTGAATTCCCCTGGCTCTAATCCTTTATTATTCTTCATTACTTCCTAGAAGTTTCATATATTTTATTCACTGTTTCTTTTCAATTACTTATGGATGTCAGGTCTATCTAGCAGTTTCCGTCACAAGAAGCTGCATTTAGCAATTCCACAATTCAGATCAGCTGTTTCAGGTGTTATATTACGATTTTCAGGCAGTGACAAGCTGTTTGTGTGCAGTTAGTCTCACAAGCACGTGCATATAGTGATGATCTGACAGGGCTTTATTGTAGCTTGTAAGAGAGCCACTCTAAAGTGGCCAAGACTACGATGTGCCCTAACACAGAAAAGTAGTGGGGAAAAAAAAAATACAATTATATGCCTGCTCTGTTTGTTGTAAGCTGTGAGAACAGTGATGCCTGTGCGTCATGGGCTGTTTTTCTTAAAAAATGAAATATTTTGCAGTTTCTTCATTTCGTGAACCTCTTTCATACTCTATCTTGTGTTCAAGCATAGCCATGGGTGTCTGGTTGATACTCACCCATTCTTTTTTTTTTAGAATGTTTCACAAATTTTGCAAGTGGATTTGTGCCTAAAACTTCGTCAGGCTTCTCTGTCAGTGGACATTAATGTCTTCTGCTGTAGGGAGACTCATAGGACATTTTAAATAGCTGGTCTTCCTCCTTCATAACTTCATCTAGCTTGTTGAAAGCAACAGTTCTTGAAGTTTCCAGGCCAGTGTTAAATATAATAAGCTTTTTTGCTTTTTATTAAAAGCAAAAATTGAGTATCGTAGTACAAATGGTTGCATTTTCGAGATCTGTTAAGGAAAAATTTGAAGCTTTGAACTCGGGAGCCTCCTTCT